>MU227928.1:573382-589929 GCA_018584345.1 Thuja plicata
AAGATGAGTTTGGGCTATCACCCACAAACTGATGGTCAGACTAAAATTGTCAACAAATGCTTGGAAACTTATCTTCGCTGCTTCACTTCCGAACAGCAACATCAGTGGGCCAAGTGGCTTCCTTTAGTTGAATGGTGGTACAATACCTCTTACCAAACTACCTCTAAAATGACTCCATATGAAGCAATCTATGGTCAGACACCTCCAATGCTCCTTCCCTAAACTCCTAGCAGCTCACCAGTCTAGGTAGTTGACATAGTTCTCCGCACTAGGGATCAGATTCTTCGCACCCTACAGGATAATCTTCACATGGCCCATAATCGAATGAAACAACAAGCAGATCAACATAGTTCTGAGCGCTCATTTCAAGTTGGGGATATGGTTTTTCTTTGTCTTCATCCATACAAGCAATCCTCCCTAAAGCTTAAAGGGCATCATAAGCTGGCCCCAAAATTTTATGGGCCTTATAAGGTTTTGCAGAAGATTGGTTCAGTTGCTTACAAACTGGAACTTCCTCCTTCTTCCCGCATTCATCCAATATTTCACGTTTCTTGTCTAAAGCAAGTTCTTGGTACCAACATGAGAGCACAAACTGCTCTCCTTGAAATGGATAAGGAAGGATCCATTATTTTGGAGCCGGCGGCAATCATTGACCAGCACACTCGTCAGCTTCGATCTCGATCCATCTCTAAGGTCTTGATTCAGTGGCATGGCATGCAACTAGAGGATGCTACCTGGGAACCCCTTCTTCAGATTCAGAAACAATTTCCACACCTTAAGCTTTGAGGACAAAGATTTTTTCTAAGAGAGAGGGGATGTTAGGAACCTGTGTGTCTCTTCTGTTTATTTTGTTAGTGTAGTGTTGTCGGACGCATATGCTTTGTAAGTCATCCCGTGAGTATATTTTATTATCCTACATGCATAGGTAGTATTACTTTTCTAGATCATACTTAGTATATAAGAGTAGGTTGAGGCCTTTGATGGACACCGACGAATTTATTGTATTGAGCTTGCTCAAAGGAGGTTACCCCCTTGAAGTGGCCCGTGATCAATAGATTCATTCTGAGTTCTTCTATTGATCTATATTCTGTTATTTCGTGCATTCTCATCATATTGCTGTAAGGAGGTTCATCTCACAAATTGTGTTTAGGTAGTATTGAGAAATACTATTGATTCATTTTTCAAGCACATTATAGATTCAATAATAAAAAAAGGTTGGGAATTCAAGAAATATGTGTTCCATGTCTGTGTACAATGTTATTCTTGTTTGCAATCCTAGGTGGGTCATAGGAACATCGTTCATGTTAGTGCAATGTTTGTGTCATCCTCGTCTCATGAAAGGGATAGTTTAGTGAAAGCATCAAGTATCATTGTATTGCTAGAAAAACCAACCTATGATGACCTAGCAGATGTAACCTATTAGACTGGAAAAGATGCCTCCAGTGCATAATGACTTGATCCTAAGATAGAAATACAGACAAATCCCAAGCAAGGATAAGATATTTTTTTAGGAAACAAAGTCAATGTTTAGCACAGGCGTAATCATGAAGGTTTAGTATCAGTAATGCATTAATAGATGGAGCATAGAACACAAGTGATGCCTGATTGCTGGGTTTTCGCCACTTGGAAAGATCTCTTCTTTCTTCTTTTTTTCTACCAAGATCCCTGTTTTACCAGGTTCTCATCAAGGCACTTTGCTCTTTTTCAATTTTTTTTCTTCTTTTTTTTTTAAATTTTTTTGTAGTATCAAGGCGCCTTTTTACCAAGTTTTCACCAAGGATACTTTTCTTCAAGTCTTTTTCCACTGTTTTTGGATTTCTTCAGGATCAATTTTCTAAATGTTTTTGGTATTTTCTGAGAACTATTTCACTGTACAGGCTCTACTAGCTGAACATCAAGCGTAGAACCACTTCAAATGTAGAGTATTGATAGGATCTGGAAGAACGTCCCCCTTAGGTGTAGCTATTGATAAGCTATAGTCCCAAAAGTAGCATTGATAACATAAGGTCCTAGCCAATTAGGTTCAAATTTTCCTTTTTTTTCTTTGTTGGGCTGGTTCTTAGGATTCTCCTTTAAGATGAGATCCCACACTTCAAATTTCCATGGTTTGACCTTCTTTTTGTACCCTTTGGACATGCGTTCTTGGTACACCTTCAGATGATCGAATGCTTGTTGTCTACGCTCATCAAGTAGGTCTAAAGAATTCACCCTATCAATTTGGTATTGCTCATCAGTAACAAGACCTTGTAAAGATATCCGCAAAGTTGGGATTTCAACCTCAATAGGTAGTACTACCTTAGCGCCATATACTAGGGAAAATGGTGTGGCTCCAGTTGGTGTTCTGAGGCTTGTTCTATAGGCCCATAGTGCCGGATTCAGTTGTAGATTCTAGTCTCTGCCAGACTTACTTATAGTTTGGTGTAGGATTTTGAGAATATTCATATTAGATGCCTTAGCCTGTCCACTACCTTGAGGGTAATAGATTGAGGAGTAATGTTGAGTAATGTGGAACTATTCACAAAGGTCATTAATATCTTGATTTTTAAATTGGCCCCCATTGTCTATTACAATTGATGAGGGTATCCCATATCTATAGATAATGTAGTTTAGAATGAACATAGCCACCCATATGCCAGTGGCTTTGATTAGCGGCATGGCCTCAACCCACTTTGTGAAATATTCAATGGCTGTAATGATGAACTTGTGTCCATTTGAAGAATTGGGATATATTTGTCCAACCAAGTGAAAGGCCCATTGCTGAAATGGCCAATGTGTAATGAAAGGTATAAGTTCTCTGGGAGGAACATGGATGAGATTTCCATGTGTTTGGCATTTAAGACATGTTTTAGAAAATTGAATAGCATCTTTTGCCATGGTAGGCTAGTAATAGCCTACTCTAAGCAGTTTCTTGGCTAGTGAAAAGTCATTTGAATGTGATCCACATACACCTTCATGGACTTCTTTTAATGCGTGGTCTGACTCTTTGAGTTCTAAACATCTAAGAAGCGTACTATTGAGACCTTGTCAATATAAGTTAGTAGTTATGAGGACATAACATGATGCTTTCCTAATCAGGGCTCTTTTCTCATTTCTGGATAGATTGTTAGGAATAGTTTGGTCAGTGAGGTAAGCAATGATATTAGCATACTGAGATTGGTATAGGGTGTTCAAAGCATAGATTACTTGATATTCAGGGGTATCAAAGGTAGGATAGGATAATTATTCCACTAATAAGTCATAGAAGAATTGATGTTCCTCCAATTGTAACATGGACACCAATGTAGCCATGGCATTTGCAACTTTGTTCTCTATTCTGGGTATCTGCTAGAATGTGATGAAGATGAAGTACTTCTTAAGGTCATCAACTAGTTGTTTGTAGGGTTTCAAATTCTCATCTTTCATCTGGTAATCTCCATTGAACTGATTGATGATGAGCTGGGAGTCATAATACACGTGTAACTCTAAAATCTTCCACTTCATGGAAAGCTTAAGACCGTTTACCAATGCCTTATATTCAGAAATGTTGTTTGTGCATGGGAACATCAACTTGTAAGACTTGGGTATCTTGTATCCTTGAGGAGTTATGAATAGAACTCTTGCTCCAGAGCCTTATTACGTGAAAGAATAATCAAAGTACATCTTCCATGGGTACTTAGTTAGATACATAATGGTCTCATCATGGAATTAAATCCTTAAAGTTTCATCATCTTAAAGTGGTAAATTAGCTAGTTGGTTTGCGAGGACTTGTCCTTTAATATCCCTTTGGTCTACATACTTAATGTCAAATTCACTTAGAATGAGGACCCATTTCACCAGATGCCATGTTAATGTTGTTTTTCTCAGGAGGTATTTCAAAGGATTGATCTTAGCAATGAGCCTTACTGTATGAGAGAGCTTGTAGTGTCTCAATTTATATGATGCGAAGATGATTCCTAAGCATGCTTTTTCAATAATGTTGTAATTGATCTCATAGGAGACCAGTGTTCTACTGATGTAGTACATAGCTCTTTCTTTCTTAGTTTCATCGTCTTGTGTGAGAAATACTCCTAGTGATGTAGTTGTAGCTGAAATATACAGGAGTAATGGTTTTCCATGAATAGGTGCCATAAGAATAGGAGGAGTAGCTAGGTACTCTTTTAATTATCTGAAGTTGGCTTCATAGTGTGTTCATCCCATTTGAAGGTGACACCTTTATGTAGCAATTTGGTAAAGGGTTTTGATCTGTCAAGTTGTGATATAAACCTCCTAATTGATTGAAGTCTCCCTTGCAATATCCTCATTTGACTGATGTTGCATGGAGGAGTCATCTCTATAATAGCTTTGACCTTTGCAGGATCTACCTCAATTCCCTTTGCTAAAAATATAAACCCTAAGAGTTTTCCTAATTAGACCCCAAAGGCACATTTCTTTGGATTGAGCCTGAGTTGAAATTGCTCCATATGATCCAATATCTTTTTTAAGTCAACAATATGGGTGCTCCTTTCTTGTGATTTAGCTAAGGTGTCATCCATGTAATCCTCCATGTTTTTATGCATCATGTCATGGAATATAGTGGTCATTTCTCTTTGATGTGTAGCACCAACATTATTTAACCCAAATGGCATGATGTTCCAGCAAAACGTCCCCCATGCATATAAATGTAGTTTTCTCTTGATCCTTAGGGGCAATTTTTATCTGATTGTAGCCCGAGAAACCATCCATTAATGAATACATTTGGTAGCCTGTTGTGAGGTCTATGATCATATCAATATTAGATAGGGGGAAGTCATCCTTAGGACATGCCTTTTTTAAGTCTCTGAAGTCTGTACATATCCTGATAGATTTATCAGATTTAGACACTAAGACCACATTAGAGATCCATCCTACGTAGGCAATGACTCTCATGAATCCAGCTTTTAACAATTTCTCTAGCTCCACCTTTACTAGAAATGCAACATGAGGATGCATCTTTCTAAGTTTTTGTTTTACGGGCTTGATCCCAGGAGATATAGATAAGTGGTGCATGATTAGATTAGGATCTAGTCTAGGCATATCTATATAAGACCATGCAAAGTTGATCTTATTCTCTTTTAGGAACTTGGTGAACTGTGTCTTCTCCTCTTCTAACAAAGATTATGCTAGGTGTAATATTTGAGGATCTTCAATTGTGCCCAAATTAACTAACTGTGTTGGTTCTATCAGAATTGAAGACCTTTCCTGAAAGTGCTTAGGGAGGATATCAAGAATCTCATCCTTTGGCACCTTTGAGAGGTTTTCATTATCAGATACATTTTTTGTTTTTACTATTTTAGGATATGATACTGCCACAACGTGTTTCACCATCGGTTCCATTTTTCTTTTTATTTTTCAATTTTTGACTGAGAAACTTGATATCCTCCTATGACATGTTCATGCTCCTTGCATTGTTGGAAGAAGGATAGGGTTCACAAGCATTTAGATAGCAAGCCAAGGTGTAGTAATTGGGAAAGTCAAGGATAGGAGAAGGATCTATACTAGTCCAATCAATTAGGTCTGGGTTTATTAAAGACAAGGAATTAGACTTTGGGAAGGACAACATTGTGTTAGCATCATGACTATTAATTGACATGACATGTCTTATTAAGTTAAACTCTTCGATGTTTAAATCAATAAGAGCTAGATCATCATTAAAACGGTCATTGTTAGCTATATACAGACCAAACTCTAGTGACTCATCAGTAGAAATTTCATCATCATCTCTTCGTAAAAGGAGGCTTCTTGCTTGTCACCTTTGAACTTCTTCTAGGCTTAGGAAAACATTATTCTCTCCATTAATGATTGGGAGACGGAAATCTTCCTCTGCTTTAGGAATATCAGCATTGTTGGGATTAGTGTTAGAATGTTCACAAGGTGCTGAGGGAATTGCAAACATGTGAATTGTATCTATTTCAATGTATTTTGTGGAAACAGATAGCTCATCCCATTCATAATCATGAGAGTCATTGATTTTTTCATCAAATCTGTTTAAGTATTTAGAAATAGTTATTTGGTGTACTCAATTAGCTATCTGTGGATCAAAGTGTGGTAAATCAAGGACATGTGTGATTGTGACTAACTACCCCCAATGAGGATGTAAATCTGGCCATCGGGGTGTTCTCTCTATAGCTATTTCTATCAATGGTACCTATGGATCAACTGTTGTTATGTCTCCTACCTCTTGAATAGGAGGTTGTGCTAACAAAGGGGTGTGAAGATCTTGTGGTACCTCAAAGCTTGGTACATAGCACTCGCCTTGATAGTTGGGATTCTCCATGACAACATGTAAACACCTTTCATAGTACCATGGATCTATTTCTATCTCCTCTATTTCATCACTCCCTTTGTTAGAAATCGGACTATCTTTTAAAGTAGGTTTGTCAGATTCAGTATTAAAACCTAGTCTTGTTTTGTCTCTGGTATTCCTAAACTCCATGTGTACAAGTTCAATAAGTCCTCTTCTTGTGTCTCTTAGAGGTCATTTTACTTTGTATCACATTTTCTTGAGGAAGTCATAGCCTTTACCATACTGTTCTGGGCATATTTCTACATGTTTGACCTCAGTTTCCGTCGGTTCTCCTTTATAAAGCCAGTCCAAGACTGCCTCTTCTTCTGTGGGTTATCTAAAGAAGATGTGGATTCCTTTACCTTGCCAGTTGCTTTGTGTATTTCTAGCTCCTTGGATGCAGTAGGTTTGAATATTGAGGAAGGTTTTCCACAGGCTCTTGGTGATACCAGAAGTTCTATCAGCAATGGAGTCATGTCCAGCTTGTATTCTCCCATACCTGTTTCTTCAAGTTTTAAGGTTTTGCCAAAACTCTTCATAACCATGTCCTTGGTAGTCTAAGGAGAAATCTCACCCATAGCTTCTTTTTTATGTGGAATCATACTACCTACTTTGATATTGTTACAAGTATAATTAACATCCGTAGGAATTTTCACTTCCACCCCATTATGTGGGAACTTGATACATTGGTGGTAAGTAGATGACACAGCTTGAATTTCATGAATCCATGGTCTCCCCAACAAGATATTGTAGGCCAGGGGTAGATCCAGATCTTGACATACGACATCCCTTTCAATCGGCCTGACTCTGATGGGTAGAACAATAAGACCTTTAGAGGATCTTTCTTCCTCATCATAAGCTTTGATAGTTATTTTGCTTCTAGAGTCAATGGTCTATTTTGAGAGACCCAGTTTCTTACAAATATTCAATCCTGCGCCTCCATCTATCAATGTGTGTCTAACATGGGATTTATGAATGAGGACTTTAATATGGAGGGGTTGATTATGTGGATGTGTCAATGATTTATCATCCTCTTTAGAAAAGGAGAGGTAATGTGGCGCTAAGATGTGATTGACCATTGCTTGGAATTTGTCTATATCAAGGTCCTTTGGTACATTTGTGACATGTAAGGCTTGTTCTAGGATTTCCCTATGCACTATGGATATTTTAAGCAACTCAAAAATGGAAATTTTGGCAGAGGTTCGTTGCAATTGATCTACCAAGTCATACTTTTCTATAGGAATAGTAACCACATTTTTTTCTATTGGCTTAGGAATAGTAACAATAGGGACCTTGGACGTTGATGCTAGTTTTGGAGAAGAATTGGGTCCTTTGATCGTGACCTGTGCGTGGCTCCGAGTCACTGCATTCGATTGGAAAGAAACACCTTTGATTGTGACCACATTAATTGATTTAGTTTTAATGTCTAGCACATTGATCACATTATCATTATAGGAGTAGGTGTAGTTTACTTCATTACCTTTTCCTTTAGATGTTTCCCCTTTATCATAGTTAGGTAATGGTTTGTTGAAGGCGGTATGATCTTCATTAGTAGTGTGTCCTTCTACTTTGATCTTTCCTCCTTCGATGAGGTCTTGAATAACATGTTTAAGCTTAAGACAATTGTTAGTCGTGTGTCCTTTGTTCTTGTGAAAGACACAGTAATAATTATCAACCCACCACCTTGGTTTGACTGTTGGTTCCCATGGTTTGGAATCTGGGATTGTGAGAAATTTGTTGTCTAATAATGTCTTCAAAACATTCTCGAGAGGCTCTCCCAAAGGATTGAATGTTCTTTGAGGTTTTGAAGTCCATGGCCGGCCCTTGTTATTATCATTGTTTGCTTTGGGTATGGGGGTTGTTACCTTGGCATCTTTGCTTGCTTGCATACTGTTGGTTAGATTGAATACCTCTGGTTTAGGACCAACATTGGATGCATCTACTACACCATCGTTGAAAATATTTTTGTTTTGTTTCCACCACTTAGGCTTGGAGTTTGAGTTGTTAGTTTTGTTTTCACTTTGAAGAGTGATCTCCCCCTTTCTGACTATAACTTATTCGATACAAAGTGTGTTCTTGATCATCCTGTTGAAGCTAGGGGAAGCTTGTATTTGCAATGCATAGTTTAATTTTGGTATCAAGTTATTGACAAAGATTTCCATCTTCTCAGATTCGGGAATGACTCTTGAATACTGTGCAAAGATTTTCCTCCATCTTTGTAGAAAGTGGGTAAAGGATTCCCCAGTCTTCTATTTAGTGTTGCATAGATCCATCATAGTCATGTCATGCTAGATATTATAGGAGTAATGTTGGATAAACTATTGTATTAACTCCTCAAAATTTTTGACCTTGGGTGTAAGTTTTGAGAACCATTCCATGGCGTTGCCTCCTAGACTTCTAGGAAATAGTCGCATGAGGTAAGTGGGTTCATGCATGCACTCTATGCTAAGAGCACAAAATTCTTGGACATGGTCATGTGGATCGGTCTCTCCCATATACTTGTCATATTTTGGCCGTGCCACATTGGGAGGGAATGGAACCATAGTGATACTCTTGTTGAAAGGGAATGGACAAATAGAGTCCGCGGAGTATTTCATTTTGGGTTTAGCCTTCTCTTTATTGAGAGTCACAAGCTCTGTTTGCATTAAGGTAAGATGTCTTGTGAGAATAGAAATAAGATTTTGTATCTCCTTTTCTTTTAGTTGTTCCACATCATAATCCTTGGGTAATTTTACACTAATGGATGCTAAATGGAGGAAGTATTTCTCTTTATCCTTGTCAATCATCTTTTCTAGTATCTTGTAGAACCTCTTTCTCTATTTGAGTTTATCGTACTCTTCTTTAGTGATGTCTTCCTCACTGCCCGATTCAAATAGAGGACATTCAAATGTGGGTTCTTCTTTTTCATCGATATATTTGTGCTTTTGGTTTTTTATATTGTCATAGTTGTCAAAAGCTTCACTCCATCCACGAGTGGACCTGTCCATTTCTAGAGAGTCTAGATTGAGTAGGGAATTGTGAGATGTTTCTCCTTGAAAGTGTAGTGATTTAGGAAGCACTTTTGATCCTTTAGATGTGTACTTTTTGTGTCTTGTGTTAACCATGTGGTATTACCTCAACTTCATCAAAGTTTCCTGAGAGTGTCAAGCAGTATCTCAAATCGTTCAAGTGAGTGTGTTTAGGTGGAAGTATCATTTGTGTTTTGGTAGAAGTAAATGATTCCAATGTCAGAGGGTTAGAATGCCCTGATAGTGAGTTGGGAACCAAGTTATTTGTAAAAAAAGTGGAAATACCACACGTATTGAGACATATCACGAGAAACTGATAGGACATGCAAGGTAGACATTTGAAAAAGTATTTCGACATAGTGACAGGGAGACCAAAAATGACAACAGGGACAGACTAAAGAGCCAAAAGGGTATCCAAACCAACTGGGTTTTCCTGTGAAAATATTCTATAAATGCCCACTATCCTAGATGTGAGATCCTAGATGCGAGCCTAGAAATACAGGATGCGAGCTACTAATGACCCTAGATGCGAGTTGGAACCCTAAATGTGATGATTTGTTGACCAGATGCGAGCTAGGATACCAAAAATGAGCCAAGAAATCTGGGATGTGATTTTCTAATATCTCTGTCAGATTTGATCAGTTTTGAAAAATTCATCTTGGAAGTGCATGAAGTTTGTTTGATTGTAAATTGATTTCTGAGACCTGTCAGTGAGTGAAAAACATATGTATACACCAAGGATTGAAGTTTGTCATTTGTTTGAAGGTGTTATTTTTTAATGCTCTTTTAGACACATCAAATAGATTTTCTTTGTTAGGAGGATGAAATAGGCACACATCTTATCCCTATTTTTTAGGTGGAGGATGAAAATCCTTGCTCATTGACTTAGGTACACACTCAAATGCTAATCAGAATACAACCATCACCAAGCATGCAATGGCTCCATTCATGATGCTGTATTAGCTAACTCCAAATGGAAGTGAGGGCATGATATGATGAGTTTCTTAGGGAAATTACTTTTTTCCTTTCACAAGGATTATCACCCTTTCAGGGGTGAATTAGGAATTCTTTCAGTTTAAGTGTTGTCTATGATTGGGAAATCTGCTCGAAACTATCCCCCATAGAATTGCACAAGAAAAAATTGAGGTGTATAACCCTATGAGTACTTAAATATGTGTAGTCTCACAAGAAATATTCAAGTGGCTCTGCTCTACACATACCCAAGCATGTTGAAGGAATGATGTCAAAATTCCATGAACAAAACTGGCTCCATCTTCCAAGGATTTGGCCTATAAGGAAGCAATTATTTATAGTGAGTTGGAAGGGTTGGTGATGTAAAACCTGTCCTCACTTGGATCATTGCCGGGATATTTTTTCCTCAACTAGCAGGCCCTCTACTATTAAATAAGCATACAAAGGATTGGCGAGTGTAGAACATCTATATTTCTAATTCCTCCAAAGAAGAAGAGCATACTCTCCTAATCCATGTTGGTTTCTCCCAAAATAGTTTTAAGCAAACAATTCATTCCCTCTAGCAATGTTGTGCTTGATTTAAGATGTTCCTAATTTATGGAAAATAGAATGCTTGAAAGTAAAGTTTGTATTGTTCAATTATCCACAATTTTAGATGAGTAGCTTGTTCAATTTCTGATCCCCAAAATTAGACAATGAGATTGTTCATTTAGCCCACAAATTTAGTGCTTTGAGTTGTTCATTTACTGATCCAAAAGAAATTTAGTTTTGTTTGCTTGGTTCAGTTATCTCCAAATTCCTTTCAACTCATAAACTGATGTGTGAGTTTCTGATTTTCCTTAAAAGGAAAAGAACATAGTCCTCTAGTCAGTTTAGTAGAAGATTATAAAATGTTCTTAGTGTGAAAAACATGTAAATAGAGGTCAAGAAGGGGGTTGGCCAACCTGAGAAATCACGTTAGTATTCTTTGTTCAACTCCTAAGAAAAACCTTTAATAGAAACCTGCAAACACTAGTTAGGATGCTTTAAAAGACAAAAACCAAAGTGATCAAACTGTTAGAAGTTAGGCAATGAAGTACGCGAGTTTGTGAATCATATGCGATCCTAAAACATAGGATGAGATACCATATATCGGAAGCGAGCCCTTGTCACCAGATGTGACTGAATGTTCCCCAGATGTGATTCTAAACCAAAAATGATCTAGGAAATCCCAGATGCAAGCCTCATTTTCTGTGGTGCGAGGGCATATCTCAGATGCGATCTAGAATGACCAAATGCGACTCTGGACCTGAAAAATGAAGTTAAAATGAGGTCAAAGTCAAAATTGGGCCCCACAATGGGCACCAAAAATGTGTGTGTGAAATATTGCACCTGTTACCTGTGACACAAGACTTCAATAGATCATTGCATTAGTGGAAAACATGGTTAGATGAGCATATAAAGCACTAAAATTGACCTATTTCTTTCTAACTAAGAAGAGTATGATAAGCAACATAACAACCCTCAGATTATGCTACTATCAGTGACATATACGACTTAGCATGAAAGATTTGAGTTAAAAACAAACTATTTGACCATTAAGCATGCATTCTAACTCTAAAAAGCATGAAAATAACAATGCATAAACACGAAATCTAAAATATGATATGAATCTATGTTTATTCTAATAGCATAACAATGCATTTTTCTCTAAAATTATAGGCTTATTTGTGCTCAAAAACCCCTTCTATTTATACAAGAATGAGGAGAGAGAGGGGGGACAAGGTGCATTAATGGAGTTGAAAAACTCATTAATGAAGTGTAAGAGGCATTAATGCCTTGAGCATTAATGAAGCATGGTGGAGGCAAATGCATTAAATGCTACATTAAATGTGAGCATTTAAGAGGTATGGGTAGGGTTACAAGTCAAGCTTGAGAAGGTGGACTTGAGGAAAGGAATCTTGAGATTCCTTGACTTTCTCAAGTGGGTGGAGTCCTTAATCATTCCTTAATGGAATGTGACAACATTAGGGGGGTGGGTTAGGATAGAATTAGGATTAGAATTAGATTTAGCAAGGGTGAATGGGTTGGGATAGGTTCAAACCCCGAGTCAAAGTGGTTGAAGTGAGTTAGGTTAGGGGTTTAGAGGAATATTAATGAAATGAATAAAACTTATTTAATTCATTCAAAAATAGGGATATTAATTATTTGAACATTTAATTTCTTTTTAATAATCAATAGGACTATAGCCAATTTAGTTAAATAAATTAGTCTAGGGGAATGGGTTCCTTTTGAAAGTGAGCAATTGATTTAGGACTTTATTTAATTCCTTGCAAATTAATCATTTTAGCCATGTATTTGATTGATTATTTGATTTTGGGTAGAAGTAATTAAGTTAGTGATTTGATCACCTTAGGAGATTAAATTAATTTCCAAAGAATTATGTCAAGCAGTAACAGGATCATTTGAACATAATTGGGGGTATGATCACACTTAGGGAAAATAGGGTCTATAGTCAGAAGAGACCAAATCTAGGTGGTTACATTTATAAATGATGTTGTAGATCAACCTAGGTATAAGTTCAAGAAACATACGTTCAAGTCTTGTGAAGAAGACCCCAAAAGATCATTTTCTCAAACACCCTACAGAGGTTTACACATATAAGATATTAGGGCTTACATTCAATGTAAGTATGATCTACTGAGATGGAGTATATGATTGACAAAGGCATTATGAGAGATAAATACAAACATATTGATCAGTTGAGCATCATGAAAATTATGGACTTGTATGAATTCGACAAAGAAGAATGATTTAAGATATTATTGAGCATAGTACATGATTAGTTCATTTGGATAGGCAACCAACCTATGAATATTTGTGATTTAATTCATGAGATTAATGGATTGGACAATACAAGAATCATTCTTGTTGCATAAAAACATGTGAATAAACAAGTCAAAACCCTAACTCACTCACAATAGGACAGGCGAGAAATGACTGTAAATGAAATATTTCAATAAGATGTGAGACTAATTTATATGATACTTGGCTAAAAATTCTACTACATCAGTAGACCTAATTTGGTATCAACAAGAGTTATCATGATGGCATGGAGAAAGGTGAAAGAAAATGTCAAGTATAACCTATGCAAAGTGTTAGCATAGTAATTTTTGGAGAATGTAAAATTGATAAAGAAAGATAGATCAAAGACCTTTAGATTTGGCTCACTATTGGTACATATGTTCACACACATTGAACATAGATTCCTAGGCATGCACCTTAGTGGTTGGAAAATAGGAATACTTCCTGGTATGCAAATCACACATAGCTACAGAAGATAGAAAATGACATGGGTTGATGGTGAATTATTTGGCATGATCAAAATCCTTCAGAGGCATATGAAAGGTAGATACAGGATACCTGATCACATAGTTGAGAAGTACAAGGATAAAATATGTTTCATGGTTGAAACTGATTGTGTATTCTTTGAGGAAGTCACACCAAGGAATAAATGGTGTTATCCTATGGGATATGAGGTAAGTTTAGAAGTAGTTACTATGCAAGTTGAACATGTACTTGCATCTGAGATTGATACATCTGAAGAAAGATGGGGAACTTATGAGGAGAAATTGCTAAGGTAAGAGAGGAAAAAACTAGAGGACTAAGGAAAAGGAAAATTGACAATATTGTGCATGAATGAATAAGGAAGAGTTGAGGGAAGTAAAAATGAAAATGGCAGAGCGATCTTCTGGATTGGTAGGTTCTAGTACTTCATCCCTTCCACATCCTGAAGTTGTGATGACAACTATTGCACCTACTACAAGCATTAATGTAGACACCTCCTCTCCACCACAGTAGACATCGCAAGCTGAAAAGATAACTCCTAGAGTAAGCACTAGATCTAGCAGGTAGACACCACCTAAGGAACCAAGCACTGTGAGAGAAGAGAAGAAAAATGAAAGTGAGAAACACATATGGAAACCTTACTTAAAGATGATTGAGAAGAGATCTATAGAGTAGGGTAAGATAGTTACAATAAATAAATACTATGATAGGTATGAGGAGACTGACAAACTTAAGATTGAAGATATTGTGGTAAACCATTTACTTATTTTCAAGAAGAATCTATTGGGAATTTAGGGAAGTGTACCTGAAGAACTATATGGGAGATTCAAGACTAGGAAATAGCTAGCACAAATTAAGGATGAAACAATAAAAAATTAGGAAATTGACAACATGATACCTATGATATCTATACAAGAAAGGGACAGAATATTCAAAGAATTGAAACCTTTATTGAGAACAAAGATTAGACTAATAAAAATCACAACAAGAAAGTATGATGAAATCAATAAGGAGACTCAGAAAGCACTGGAGAAAATATTAATGAACACTACTCCTAAGAAGACTCCACTTCCTAAAACTACTTTGCCTACACACTTAGGAATGGGAGAGAGTTTGAGACTAGCTAAGGTAAGTGTTGAGAAGAGTGAAGTTGATACACAACCAGATTTCTATGTTTCTAGTGAAAATGTGTCACTTGACACCTCTAATGATGAGAAGGACCCATTTGTAGGAAGTATGAACAACGCAATTGTTGAGCAAGAAGAGCAGTAAGAGGAAGAAGAGAAGAAGAAAGAACAGAGTGAAGTAGTACATGATGAAGGATAGAAAGAACATGAAGAAAAATATGAAACCAAAACTGAGGTAATCACATCTTCTATTTCATTGTTGGCAAGGAATGACAATCCAACATATGTCGATGTTGATTGCATGGATTAAGATGAGCTAGTAAAATTGGCTTTTACTGCAGTTACTAAAGCCAAGGAAAGATCAGAGCAAAAAGGTGACAAAAAGGATAAGGTAATAACCAGAGCAATTCATACTGTGAACAAATTTCTTCTAGTACCTATTTTTTCCCAGCACAGAGATGATATTAAAAACCTGAAGACAACACTTGATTAATTTGATGGTTATTATGAGAGTTTGATAAAGATTGCAGAGGAGAAGACAAAAAAGAACTACTTGGAAAAGAAGCTATCCAAAGTTTGCAAGTATATCTCATGAGACTTGAGAATTTTGAAAACCACTACTGTAAATGCTAATAGATTCATTGGACATGGAAGGAAACTATTTAGTTACTGCATGAATCCTATCACGCATGTTCAGAACATTGAAGACATCATTGCCAAGGATAGGGCAACTTTGAACAGTATGATGGACAATTGTGAAACCTCTTCACAATATGTAACAAAATTGGACAAGGAAGTATCAATAATTTTGGCAAAACTAGATGTATTGGATATTGAGAAAGGAAGAGTATTGACCAGATTCAATTTTTTGAAGAGTTTAATCACTCCTAAGCTATCTATAATTGAATCACACTCATCACTTATGGAGAATACTATAGATTAATTGAATAACTATAGGGTTAAAAGAAGTAGAGGCTACATCATTTGCATTGAATTGACTAATTCATGTTAGTCAACTATTGCTTAAATCATGGAGTACTAAAGTGAAGATCTTGGAAGATTCCTTTCAATATATTCTGAAACTGGTGAGAAAGCACTAAATTTTATTACTTTGTATGCACCTTTGTCATTGTTGTCAAAGGGGGAGGAGAGAATAAAAATGAATTGGAGAAGAAAGAAGGGAAAACGAATAAGGAAAAGGAGAAGATAATTTATAAAGAAGAGAAAAAAAAGGAGAGACAGTTTTGTTTTTTTGGAACACTTAGTCTTTTTTTTTTGTTAAGTGTTGCCATCAATGCCAAAGGGAGAGATTGTTGGCAAGTAATCCATTTTGTGTGATATGATTCAATTTTTGGTTTTCATTTATGGAAACACATCTAGGTTATAGATTGATTCCTATAAAGTTAAGTTTTAGTGACTCTGAAATTGACTAAGTATAGAAGCAGAGATACAGAGGTATTTTAAGTATCGAAGATCGAGATCAATGAGTAAAGAAAAGAGAGATTAGAGGAAGATAGTATGGGGTATGTGTGACCTCCACCTAATATCAATTTTGTTTTGGTAATGTTTACAACAAGTTAGAGATATTTGAATACAAATAGACAACAACAGGACAGTGATACAGAGCAGCTGGATAGAAGTGATGATTCAGAGAGTATGGCATGGACTCCTGGCAATCAGAGTTGGATTATAATTGTTGACAACCTATAATTTTATTATTTAAGAGCATCGACTATGTATTTTATATTTGTTTTATTAAATTTATTTTGTATTGAGAGCTGACTATGTAATATTTGGTTAAGAGAGCCAACTTGGTAAAGAGAATATATATAT
>MU227928.1:590001-629413 GCA_018584345.1 Thuja plicata
GTGATATTTTTTGAGGAGATACAAATGGCAGAGCAGAGGATGACAAAGATCATTGATGAGCTATGAACATGAACTATCCAAGCATTAGAGATGCTTGTTTTTTTCATTACTGAGAACATTTTGTAAACAGAATTATATTGTAAGAGATGTAAGCTCAGTTGGCCCCTAACAGGGTGTTGTATACCTTTAACAGGGTTGTTATTCCTTTAACAAGGAAATGTACTATGTAATATTAAGCTCCTAACAGGGCTAGGTCTCCTAACAGGGACACTATACTTTAGTGCATGCTTGTGGGTACCATCCCCACTAGGGTTTTCCTTTGGCTAGGTTTTCCTTGACAATAAATTATGATGTTATGAGTAATGCGTTATTTTATTATGTTCTTTTCATTTCTTCAAGCATATGGTTAATGTTTAATTGGTTAAAAAGTTTTAATAAGTGTTGTAATACTAATTCACCCCCCCTCTCAGTATTACCTAATCCTAACAGTCTGCATATGACCATGCAAAGTTGATTTTCTTTTCTTGAAAGAATTTGATGAAATCCCTCCTTTCTATTGGAGTCAATAATGTTGCTAAATGAAGAAAATTAGGTTCCAATTCAGTTCCAATTTTGACCTTTTCTGTTGAATCAGTGAGAATATGAGATCTCTCTTCTTCATTTTCTAGTAAGGTATCCAATCTCTCTTCCTTAGGTGCCATAGTTGGATTTTCAACTTTGGAAACATCTGTTATTTTTACTTTTTTGAGGTCTAGTACTACCACATGGTGGTTTTCACCACTAGACCTTTTTCATTTTTTTACTTTTTTCTGTTATCTTGTAGATTAAGAGATTGGACCCCTGCCTCTATCTTCATGTTTGGATTGAATTTATTGGTGGAAGATGGCTCAATTGGGTTAAGGTATTGGGCCATAGCATTGTCATTGGGAAAATATAGTAGGTCATTAGGTTCGGTTAAGTCCCAATCAATGAGCTCAAGATGAATAAGGGCTAAGGAATCATTAGGAAATTTTTCATTTGAAGGGTTCAAGGACATGAATTTGTTTTAGGGTTCATACATTGTATCACTCAAGTCAATAACATGTGCTTTCTCAAGGTTCTCCATGGAAGTAGGATCAAAATTATCTCCACTAGTCTCATGGATTTCCATGGGAAAGAATGTGTGTGGATTAAATCTAAAGTTTGAATCACCCCCCATGAAGGTACCCAAGGTTCACCTATCAATTGGTTGTCAATAGATGCTTGTCCTACATTGGATTATTAAGAAACAATTGGTACATGTGTAGAACTCGAACCTTGATCCATATTGTCTTGAATTTTGGCATTAGGTACAAAAGCATAGGTATGAATGAAATCTACCTCTTTGTCATGACAAGAGTCTTCAGATAGGGAATCCGACTCATATTCTTTGGATTCATCCTCAGTCTGAAATCCTAACATGTGTACATGCTCATAACAATCATGCCTAGTTTTGAACCAACTTCTTTCTCTTGATAACATATTCCTGATTTCTCATCCTTTGACCTCCAAGGAGGTTGGATAGGTTCTAGCAAGCCTTTATTTTTTATTCCTAAGTGTCGTCTTCCCTTGTACCCCATTTTTTGAATTATTTGAAATCCCTTGCCATATTGATTGGTTTAGATGGTGATATATTGCACTCTTTCAATGGGATTATTTGAAGTATCCTCATCTTTATAGAGCCATTGTAAAAATCTGTTATCCTCCTTTTCTAGGGCTGATTGATCACTCTCTCTTACAAAATGAGAGTTGTATTTTTGAGATAGATGAGAATTTGAAGGTTTCCCATGTGTCTTTGGGGAAGTTGGTAAATCAAATAGGGAAACAAAATATTCCCCTACTCCTTTAGAATTAATTCTGCATTGTTTTTCAAATTTATGCATCATCTCACTCATCTTTTGATAGTTGTCTTTTTTGGTTTGTTCTCTTTCCTCCTTAGAGGGTCTCGAAATGTGTTCCTTTGGTGTAGAAAATTTGATTGAATTTTCATTGGAACTTTGACCCTCATAACTAACTTTCTCTTTTCCCTTGGTTGATGTAGGTAAGGTAGTTTCATTAGGACATGAGGTAGATGCAGCATTTAATGTAGAATTAGGACCTTCCTCTTTGGTTTCTTCAATGATGACATTATGAATAATTCCTTCCCTATTATGTTGAATAAATAACTCATGAAGAGGTTTCACCATATTACAATATTGAAAGGGATTGGAATCTCCTCCAATTGTTATTTCTTCACCCATGTACAAATACTTTATGCATTGATGATAGGTTGAAGGTACCACTTGCATCTCATGAATCCATGGCCTTCCCAATAAAATATTATAAGTTAACTTCATGTCAATAACTTGATAAATTGTATCTTTATTGATAGGACCAAGCTAAATGGGCAGAACCACCATTCCTTTAAAAGATCTTTCCTCCTCATCATAAGCCTTTATAGTAATTTGTTTCTTGGGATCAGTAGATGACATGGTTAACCATAAAGATTTGAATAGGTTCAAGGTACAAATGTTTAATCTGGCTCCTCCATCAATGAGGACTCTCTTTACCCTATGCTTTTGGATTAAGACTTCTATATGAAAGGGAAAATTTTGAGGATGATTGATTGACATATCATATTTTTCTAAAAATGAAAGGCAATGTGGTGCAACAAGATGTCCTACCATATTTTGAAAATTATCTTCCTCCAATTTTATTGGAGCATTAGTTTCCACAAGATATTTTTCCAAGATCTCCTTTTGATTGGGATAAAGTTTTAATATCTCCAAAATAGAAATTTATGCTGGAGTCTTTTGTAATTGGTCAACCAAACTATAAGGCTTTGTTGTAGGAGGTGTTTGTTTAGCCAAAGTAGATGATTGTGTAGGACCAATAGGTTTAGGAGCACCCCCTTGTAGGGTAATCCTTGCTGCTTGCCCCTAGTGATAGCATTAGAAGTCTCCTTTTTAGGTTTTTCCTTTACCACCATAACATTAACAAAATTCTCATGTTTGGATAAGGTATTGATAGTATTTTCATAGTGATGAGAAAAATTAACATTGTTGTTACCTTTGGTATTGTTTCCATTGTTGTTCGAATTTGAATACTCACCCTTTTCATGATTAAAGAAATATGTTTTAAAGGTCATATGATCTGGGCCCTTCCACTTTAATCACACCATTATAAATTAAATCTTGCACCACATGTCTTAGTTGCATGCAATCATTTGTTTTTTTTCCCCTATTGCGATGGTATTCATAATGGTTTGACACATTCCACCATGGTGGCTTGATGGCTGGCTCAAATGGTTTAGCTTCAGGTAAATCAATGATCTTGTTGGAAATAAGGGTTCGCAACACATTTTCAAGGGGTTCTCCCAAAGATGTAAACTTCCTTCTAGGTGTTGGAGAAAATAAGGGTTTAGGCTTGTTAGTTGCTTTATTATTTCCAAAGTTATTGTTATTGTTGAATGGAACCTTGGGAGCTTGATTCACATTATTAGCTTGATTTGAAATTCATGTGAGATTGAAGGGAGTATCTTTTTTTTTTTTTGCCTCCACAACCCCATCATTCACCAAACCCTTGTTATTATTCTTGATCCAAAACCAGTTATTGTTTGGAGGAGCTTTGTTATTCTTCTTGTTGTAATTGTTGGAGGTATTGTGAATAGTGGAATTCTTGTTTTCCTTGTAAAGCTTTATCTATCCACTTTTCAAAAAAACCTCTTCCATGGTAACTCGATTCTCAATTAGCTCTTGGAATGAAAGTGGGAATTGCAACCTTAACCTATAGTTCATCTCCATGTTCAACCTATTAACAAAAATGTCCATCTTCTCCTTTTTAGGTACACTTCAAGGGTATCATGCGAATACTGGTATTCATTATTGTAAGAAAAAAATGAATCCTTCTCCATCACATTGCTTGGTGTTACATAAATTTAACATCTTGACCTAGTGCTTAATGTTTTAGGAGTAATGGGTCACAAACTTGGAAGCCAACACTTCAAATGTGCGAATACTAGAGGGTAGTTTTGAAAACCACTCCATCGTTGTTCCTCCTAGGCTCCTTGGGAAAAGTCTCATTAATTATGTTGTATCGTGCATGAACTCCAAGCTCAATGCAGAAAATTCCCTTAGATGATCATGGGGATTAGATATTCCTTCATATTTATCATACTTAGGAAAGATTTCATTTAGAGGGAATGGTACCATAATTAAAGTTTTTTCAAATGGAAATGGACATAGCGCTTCGATAGAAAAGGGTTTAGGAGCCCTTGATTGTTTCATGTTATCCAATTGAGCTTGAAATAACTTAAATTGTTTGTTCATCATAGCCATGGGATCATATTCTTATTTCTTCTTCAACTTGTAAACATCATAATCATGGGGTAATTGAACCCATGCTTGGGCTTGTAAGACTAGAAAAAGGCATGAAAAGCATATCTAGGTAACCACAAACCCTAAACAATATGCTAACCTATATAATCTATCATGAAAGCCATTTAAAATGAAAGTTCACAAATATAAAGCATGAAAACTTAAAAATCCCTTCAAATGCAGCTCCCGTCTCCTCCTTTCTCCTCCATGAAGGTAGATTATGTTTCTCTTTGACAATAACAATATTGCACAAATAAATTTGAAAGCACAAGTTGATAAGAGAATACTAGGAAATAGTGGTTATTAAAATTGAATGAGAAGAATAACATCTCAATTTATAGAAAATGAGAAGCAATTAGGTGAAATAGAGTGCATAAATCAAATGCAAAATGGAGGGAAAAGAAGGTAGGATTCCTTGAAGCACAATTATGGGAAAATGAATGAAGGAGATATTGAAGATATTGAAGAAGCACCTTAATAGGGATGTGAATCCTCAATTAACGGATATGACAATTAGGTGAGATTAGGAGGATTTAATTCAATAAATAAATCAATATTCCTCACAAATCAAAATTAGTATTTATGAAATTATAAAATCCCATAAATTGTAATTAGCCAATTAATTAATTAATTGTTAAAACTTACAAAAAGGGGAATAAATAAAGTCAATTTGTTTATTCAATTAGGACATAGGGATAAACTATAGGTTATTCATTCCAAGAGGATAGATTAGTGAATTATCGATCAAATTTAAGGTACTAATGTACAATTGAATTGATTTTGATAATATTGATAAGGACTAGGATCAATTCTGATAATTCTGGAATAGTTTAGAAAATCACGAGGCCTCGATGAACTTTGAAAATGCTCTCAAAATGATGATTGGAAATGATTGAATAGCGCCAATGAACTTTGATGGCGCCATAGGTTTGAAATAGAAATGGGGAAACATCAATGAACTTGGATAATGTTCCTGAAATAATAATGATCAAAAATAGCATTGACGAACTTTGACAATGCTATTAGAGGAATTAAATGATAATAAGGCATCGATGAACTTTGAGAATGCCAAAGGATTGATTGAAAGAGATTGATAAGACATTGATATGAGTTTGGAATCAAATGAGTTTGGAATGATCTTGGATTGATTTAGGAAGATGATCAATTTGGCCAAAGTGAGATAAATGTTAGTAATTGATGACATGGAAGAATGACACAATATTAGTGAATGATAAAGATCAAACACACAATATAGAAGACATGTTAAAAAAGGGGCATAGGTAATGAACCATTTTTAGGTGTCTAAATTTTTCCCCTCTTTGAGACAATGTGATTATGAGTGTTGACTCAAAGAAAAATAGAAGATCATGCCCCAATGGATCGACAAAATGGAGGTAGGATTCCCCCTTAGAAAATTGGGCAGAAATTGATATGAGGACAATTTTTTGAAAAGAAAGATGATTGATTGAAGAAATGTTAGGAGAAAGAAGAAATTAGACAAAGAAATGTTACTAAGATAGAAATATTTTGGCTTTCATAAGTCTAATTATGTCATAATTGCAAACTAGATGTAGTGCATCATGGCACAAAAGCCACAGCAAGAAATTCATCCTTTTGCACAAACAAACACAATGCAGATAGAGGATGATCTTCTCCATCCTGAAGCATATGGCAGACATGCCCCAAAATTTCATGAGATCATTAAACAGGCAGAAGATAAAGCAAAAACTGATCATGAACCATCCCAGCTACTCTCATAAATTCAGATAATATCATTGAGTAGAATAGGAACATGATCAAAAAAGAAAATCAGTAAAAGATAAAACACTCACTGAAACAATGTGAGCCAACAACCATTCTGATCTTTTATTACTTGCATTAAATGTTCTTTGATTGATAGCTTAGATTGGAAATTGACTGATTGGATAGTTGATTGATAAATTGGATAGATTGATTGGTTGATTGATAGTACATATCGAAAGATCGAACAGGTCCAGCCTGATTGAATATTGAGTCACAATGATTCAGATCGTGTATGTGAGAACATGATTTTGTTAAGCATAGAATGATGAATCTACCACGGATGTCTGCAAACATGATGATCGATACACAAAAGAAAGACAAGTATGTACAAGTTTATTGCAGATTTTGGAAGAATCTTTTGCACTTTTTAGAATTTTTTTCGATATTTGAATTTTTTAGTGATGATCTTTTTTCGGGAGTTTTAATGATTTTTAGGATTTTTTCAGGATCGTATTTGATTTTTAGGGTCTTCTTTCATGATCGTATTTAATTTTTTAGCAATTTTTTCAAGACATTATTTGATTTTATTTTTATTTTTAGCTTCTTATTTGGATTTTTAGGATTTTTTCAGGACATTAAGATATTTACAAGTTGCAATATTTGAATTTCCCCTAGTGTCTAGCAAGGCAGGGACATTGTCAAAGGGAAAATGGAATGGTAGATGGACAAAGGCCAAGGGTCACTTGCATGGGATCTATTTAGGTGCCAAGGACTATCTAAGAAATGGGATAACAAGTTTTTGTGCCAAGAAGAGGGACTGGTCAAGACAATGATAGGATAAGGAAAATAGTATAGTGGATAAAATGTGAGAAATGGACATGTCAAGAGGTTTTTCTCTGAAAACATGTTTTTGCATTGACCGTCCTTATTTTCATCAAGACCAAGATAGGGAATTTGATAGGACAATGTTAGGACTTGGATAGGATAATGACAAGATATGAATAGGAAAATGATAGGATATGGATAGGATATGCAAGATCAATCAGGGATAATGAGAAGGGATATGGAATATTGATTAAAGGTTGCAATAGGATAGGAAATGTAGACCAAAAGGATCAAGACAATGTAAAGCAGATAGGACATGTGATGCTTCAAGGAAGATTTGTAATCGTGTCAAGATCAAAGTTGGGGAAAAGGGGATATGATAATGGATATGATAGGCGTAGGATAATGGAGGACATGCTAGGGATAATGGAGGATAATGATAGGAGTAATAGAGGATTACACCAATGAAATCTGCCCCCAAGTATAGACTGCAAGAAGTTCATAGAATTACATGTGATGCTTGTTTGCTAGGTTTTCATCATGGTACTTGCCCAAAGCATCTATTTGCCAGGTTTTCACTATTGGAAAAAATTATTTCTCTTGACTCTTTTTTTTGTGTTACCAAGATGCTTGTTTTCCAGGTTTTCATCGAGGCAACTTTTTCCTTTTTTTAAAAAAAAAATTTCAGTTTTTTTTTTTTACTTTTTGACTTTTTGGAAAAAAACTAGATGCATGAAATGACATGGATGGAGGACTCAAGTGCCTTACTCTTTGAAATCTTCTTTTGAAATATATTTCGCAAAGACATTGGTAGGGTAATGACAAAGGGATATGAAGTGGGGGATTGGATAAGAATGGATAAGGTTTATGAAAAGGATTGGATATGATGGATGGAAGGTTGGAAAATAGGTGTTAGATGATGGAGGGAGTGAAATAAGGATGGATGTTTAATGGATGGATATGGGTACAAGAAAAACATTGGCACACACCTTGAGGGGTGATGGAGTGAAGGAGGAAAACGAGATTTTGGAGTTTGAGGGATTAATGAAGGAATAGATATGGATTTTGGGACACAAGGACCCAAAATGGATTTGGAAGATGGAAGACATTTAGATGGAGGGATAGCAACTTTGGATGCTAATTTGGAATTTTCTTTGGGACTTTGTGCTTTAAGGAGCTTCTTGGGAACCCACATGCTTTTTGATTTTTCATTATTTTGTGGGTCCTTAGAATGCATTGATTGCATACGAGATTTAGGAACCCATATGGATTTTGACTTTATTTTTTTCTCAATGGGCCTTTGTAACCTTTTGGAATTTTCTTTTAGGATCACACTTTTCTTCTTTTGTACATGTCGATTATACTGGACATGTTGATCCTTGATAGCATGTGGACTGCTTGATTTGTGGATTTTATTCTTGGCATCCAAATTGCTTTTAAAGGGAATGGAATTCATGGATGGATAGGAATTGTATGGAGGCCTTTTGGATTGATGGAAGGTTCTCCAGGGTGTATTCCTTTGTTGACTTACATTTGGGAAAGGGTAAGGGGATTGTGAGCTAGTGGAGGGCAGAATATATGGACCTAAGATGGATGGAAGGGCTGAAGGGGAAGGTATACGTCTGGATTTGGATTTTGAAGGGATACCAACACCTTGAGATGTAGATTTGTTATTAAGACCATGGCCATTTGAATTTTATTGGACACGTAAGGGTTTCAATATACCTTTTACATGGAGGTCTAACCCTTTGACTTGATAATGCTTTCTTTGACCAGTTGGATACTTGCTACAAGATGCGAGTCCATTATTATGAGGTGTGAATGATATAGAAGGACTTATAGGACCATGAGGTGGACTACACTCAATAAAAATAGGGGAACCCATTTGAAGTGTAAGGGGTTCATGAAAAACTTGCATAGATGTTCTTGAATCACAAGGGGGAGCACAAGGAACAATAGGATCCTGCGATGGAGTATGAGTAGTGACATGATCATCTGGTAGGATAGGATCTCTTGGGGGATCTGAGGGGATTAAGTGATCTTGAGGAGAACATGAAGGTGAAGGGACACCTTGATCTTGGCTTGGAAAGGGATCTTGGGAAGATATGGAAGGGATATCATGATCTTGCTTGGGAAGTGGGAGGTCAATGGGACTTGGAAGGATATTTTTCTCTTTAGGTGGAAAAGGATCATTTTGGATAGGGGGGATAAGGATAGTGGGATCATCATGAGGCTCAAGGGAAATGGGGTCTTGGTCAACAATTGAATAGAATTGTTCATTGAAGGGGTCTTGATATTTATATGTTTTTAGACTTGTTTCTTCATTATTTTTATCATCCTCTTGACATGGGATATGTAATGCCCCTCCAACCCTCACAAAACCTGAATATGCTTGTTGGAAGTTTGAGACTTTTATTCTCTACTAATGATTTTGATTGAAGTTAGTAATCCAATCTATTTCATCTCCACGTAAGTGTTAAATGTATATTTCTCTTTGATTAGCGATGCCAACTATGTGCTAATGATATTTTAGGAACATCATGTTATGAAACAATCTGATATGTTTGTTGTGTGAGGAGCTTCCTTTTTCATGGTATGAGTACACTAGGATGAATTAAGCTGATCAAGATAATTTTATGACTATGTTCTGGATGGTGTATGCATGTTGTTCAAAATTGCCATAAAGATTAGGTTCTTTTTATGCTTTACCTAATCATAATCAACATTCTTGTATGGTTTAATTAATGATTGTGATGATAACTATTAATTAGGGAATAACCCAAATCACCTGATGGATCATATTATGGATTCAATTTGACCCTTGTTTTATAATTAATTAGTATTACTTTGTATTATGGGTTCTTATACCCTAGTGACATCATACTTGAACTCTATGCTTTCTCTTATTTGATTAGATGGTGATATGCTTTCAAAATATGTTGGATAATATGTTCATCCTAATGATAATTCATAAATGATCTAAATTTCACCTAATGAATTATATTCTTAGAATATTTAATGAAATTTGGTTTATATACATGATGATATTATCAATGATGATGGTTGATTTTTATTTTGAGATTATGGTGGAGCTAACAATACTAACTCAATCATGATTTAGAATGAGTATTGTATGGCATATGTGTAGGATGAGGGGAGGTATTCATAGTCACTTCCATGGGAGATCCACATGATGTCTCACTCCCCCTCCTTGTTTTTCATTGCTTGCACATAAATGTATATATTTGTGTTTCTAAACTTGGTGATGCAGGATGCAGGTACCAGGCATTGACTCCACCTGGCCACAGAAGTCTGAGTGTGACTTTAAAATTCTCAAATGTGGTTGTTGTGGAGATATTACCAAGGTTTCCCCAAGTAAACCCCTTGTGACTTAGGTTCCTTTTTCTGGAAGTCACCCTATTTGGGTTTGGGTTGTATTATTATTTCTATGGTTTTGATATTTATATCTTGGTCAATTGACTATGTTCTCTTATTCTTGAAAGTTATGTTTTTAATATGATTCTTGATTATTTTATTAGATAAATAAATAAATTTATGTATATATAATAGATATATGATCTATATAAATGATTTTTTGGTGTGACTGAATATATGTATATGTATGTATATATGGGTGCACACATTTATGCATATGTATGTATGTGTATATATATATATATATATATATATATATATTTGTGTATGTATAAAGATATGTATATGTATAATTAGATTTGTGATGTAAATATTGTATTGAGAATAATAAATAGAAGAACTAAGATAATTATGCCTAATTGGCAAAACTAGCTTTCTAGGAGATTCGAACTCAAGACCTCCTAGGAGTAAGCCTAGCTAGTTACCATTGGGTTATGTGAGTTACTTGATCATGTTTCTTATCATTGGTATAATTGATTACTTCATAAGCTTATTTAATTAAATAAATAATTAAATTTGTAACCTATCATTCATAGGAATAATTGATTTAATTTGAAACCAACTATGGAAGTTGGAGAAGTTGTTTCCCGTAAAGCAACTCCTCCAACCATATATTTGTCTATATGTATAACGTAAAATATTTTATGAGGAGGGACCTGGTTGTTTGGAAGATTCTGATAAGAGGATTGGAAATGTGAAAATGATATTATTTACTCAAGAGTTGAGGAAGAGGATAGTGTTTTATTTTTATGAGAAAACGGAGAAATGGTTGTTGCAAGAAAAGAATACAATCCTGATGTGGAGTCCATATCTCTCTAACCCACTTTTGGATATTGTTAAGTTTTTAATATGTTGGTAATAACCCAATTTTAGAACTTCTCACTAGAGCGATCGAAGAAATATAATATGGTTAAAACATTATAGATCACTGTGTGTGGGTATATTTAGGAGGACAACAAGAAGGATGTTGGACAACCTAAAAGTTGATGGAATTGCTCTAACACCAAGGAATTCTCTGGAAGACTCCATGTAGAGTCTAAAACTAGAAATAATTTTATTGTTTCTATGTGATTTAATGTAGGAATGTGTTTTCTATTGTTTATGTTCTATTATTGATCATATTTATAGATAAGTAAGGTAGTTTAAAAATGTTCGTAATGAAATATGGAAATAAGCATCTATATCTAATGTGTTGGCTTGATGAGTTTGTCACTATATATTCTCGGGAGTGATTATGTCTTCTTGTGTGGTTTTTAATTCTATGTGGATTTTATGTTTGAATAGTGGTTAAAGTCATATTTAATAATTATTGAGTATTGGAAGGTTTAGGATGTCAGTTTATCACCCTTCCTTTTGATATTTTATTTCATTTGGGATTATTTTCTTCTATGTTCATTTTATTGCTCGAATTTGATCATAATGTTTTACTTAATGTGTCTTGAGTATGTGACATCATTGTACTATTCTTATGTTGTTTATGGTTAAGGTTAGGACTCATCCTGGTGGTCTGAGTACACAGGAGAGTTTCCTAAACCTCTACAATAGAGCATTTGAAGTATTTCAATTCTTTTGTCATGTTTTGGGTAGGGGACTAGGTACCCTAGGTGAGTGGCTCACCACAGGTGTTGGAACTCTAAAGTGGTTGCCAGGTGATCCTATGGGTGGGTTAGTAAAAAGTGATAACCTAATAATGAATCTGGGAAAGGGAGGAAACAAAAGATAATGAAAAAAAAAATGTTAATGGCCACATAGTCCTATTGGAGTACTGGGACCATGGGTAACTGCTAGGGAGGATTCCTATTAAGAAAGTGGGTACCGTGGTTACATGGTTGCCAAGGAGGATCCCAAAATACCAGATATTTGATGACACTCACTTAGAGGGTATGCTAGAAACCTAACCCTTGTGTATAGTTAAGTGATATTTTTTTATGTCTTGTATTTATTTAAGTTATTGTTTTGTGAAGCCTTAGATTTCTTAGGGCCTTGTGTGGACCTTGGTTCTATCTCCTAGCATGGGGGAGTGGGAATTTGTGGTTCCACATGGTTGGGTGGTTAATCTTATCGAGGTATTGTTTGTGGTTGCATGGATGAATTTTCCTTTGGATTCATGCTTGGAAGCTATCAAGGATTCTACTTCTGCATCATGTACTTCAGTGAATTGTAATTCTAATATATTTTTATTGAAATCCCTTGTTGGGTAATGTAATGAAATGTAAATGAAGGGTGAATCAATGTAATGGGAATGGGTATTTCTAGGTGAAATGAAGGGAAAATTTATTCTCTTACTTGTATATGTCACAAATATTAAAATAATGTTAAATTTGTCATTTGTTTTCCTCTAATGTTATCTTGTAATAAAGTAAGTGGTCTCTTTAATGAAAAGTTAATCTTATAGTTCTCTCTCATTTTGTGAATAAGGACCTAGCTTATATTGATATGATAAGTAAGTTCTCTTATATAATTGACTATAAAGGAGTATTATGAAATGATTGGTTTATGAATGAACTTTTGTTTATGTCAAAGATAAACATGTTATTGTTAGATGAGAAGGTATATAGGAATGATAAATGATAATGGAATTATAATTGTGGAATAGTTGTATAATTATGAAAGGAGATGCCAAATATTAAGAGAAGTTTTTTTTTTTAAAGTACAATACACTTTTGGTTCAGTGTAATCTATGATAGTAACTCAATAAATTTATTCACATATTGTTAACTTATGATTGATATTAAGAATGATTTAGGAACATTTTGGTTGGTGTCTTAAAATACATCTAGTACAATGTACATCTAGGTGGTATGGTATGCGATAGTGAATGATAATCTTTACCCTAATGTCTATATGAAACTAAATTTATAAGATGCTTTATAGATGTTATGAATTCCATTAGTTAGTTATGAAGAATGGATTGTGTTGGTAAATTAAATGGTGGTGACTACTCATTGAAACATGTTCATCACATAGTAGTCATTTATTCTGAAGGGTTATAAATATGTTATAATTGTAACTCATTATGAAACTCTTAAATGTAATTAGATTAATTAATATTGTTTGAGTAAAAGTGTTAGGGAATCTGTGAGGACTAGGAAAACTTAATTATGTTTCATTCATGTTTTGTGAGCATATGCATATCGATTATTTTTAAAATGTGCATTGTAATAGTTCAAAAAATACAAATTGACTTCATCTTTAGAGATTAGATGGTTAGTCCTCTTTGGTTCCTTGGCAACGCATTACATCTGGTATTAGAGCCCTAGGTTTCTACACTGGGAGCTCTGGGACTCATAACTCTCTTATGCTTACCCTTTAAGCTCTTGTATTATATTTCTTACTTATGTTAGCATCATTCTTGCAAAATGGAATTTTAGTTATGAAAATTGCATCCTTTGGTGTGTCTGTTATAAAGTGTTTTGGAAAAATACCTAGATAGTACTAGTATTGAATTATCTTACAAATTTACTTACATTTTGAAGATTTTTTTTTTTGGGTTAATAATGTGTTCAAAAAAATGTTCAGCTTAGTTGAAAATTACTCACTAGGGAGTCTATACCTTTCACTTATATTGTTTAAAACCTAGAGTGTTTGGAAGAAAATGTTTTTTTTGATCATTTGTATATGCCAATACGTCTCATAAATTTCATGACATGTGTTTTGAGTTGTTGTTAATCGATTATTTTGAGAAATTTTGAGGACTATACATACTGCTTTCCTTGGATGATTCCCCATTCTATTATTTCATGTATAAACTATACTAATTAAAGTTCATAGACATGATATTTCAAGTAACTATCAACAATATGCCTAGTGATTGTGAAAGAGACAAAAGTTCATTTGGATTGAAGAATTGAATTATTTACACAAATTAAGAAGTGATTAAGGTAGCACTTAAATAGTAATACTTTGTTTCCAGATTAAAATTATATTGTTTTGGTTCGTATGTATGTAAACATTGAAATTTTGGTGTCATGTTGATGTTAGAGTTTTAATGCTTGTTGTTTCTTCCTTATACTTTCATGACTAGTAGAAGGAGAAACTTATAATGTATGCATCAATAAATATGTTTGCAGTATTGTGATGAGCTTAGAAAATCAAGTAATCAATAATATTTATTTGATATGGAATACCTCTCTCTCTTCTCTACCTTTCTTGAAGGAAGTGAAAGGAAAGAACAAATATATTTCTTTCTGTTTCCTTTTTTCAGAATAAGTTTTGAAGGACAAAAATTTTCTTAGGAAAACAAATATGACAATTATACCTTCAGTAAGATTCATATGTGCCTAATTAGAAAACACTTGTGTAAAGGACCTATGTCCCCAAGGTTTTACCATTTAAGTTTGGGTTAAAAGAAGAAGTGTTTTATTCATGTTTTGAAAATTTATATCTGCATTCCATGTTAATAGGTACAAAATTAATCAAGAAAGACTAGGGTAAGAATATACTAACATCCAAGTATCTTCTCCGTGAGTTATTATTTGATTCTCTATCTTAAAGTTTGAAGTAAAAAAAATTTAAATGTGTAGTTTCTAGATGCCTAGTGAATAGAAAAAACCATCATTAAGAATTATGAAAATGAATTTGGCTTAGGTGTGCATGATAAGCATCATTTCAATGGTAATATTTATGGTTGGATGTCTATAGTATAGGGTTGTTGAGTTATAGAATGTAAGTGGAATATGATTGCATGGTTATCTAAATGGATATGAACCTTTTTATTGTTAAAATAAATCAATCATATGTTGTTATCTTTATTAAGAAATGAATATTAGGTTAAGGGTATGATTGGGTACTCCTAAATTTTATTGAGGAAAGAAAAGGAAAATCTTATTAAAATATTGGTAGCATAATAAGTAGTATTTGGGTAGTGGTGATGTGTTTTTTTCCTCCTCTTAACGACTCTATGAATAACTCTAAATTAACAGTTTATATGAACTCATCATCTTACTATTTAATTTGATAGGAAGTAGGTGTGTTGTATTATTGCCTGACATATAGTCTACATGGAATGGTATCCTAATGATGCAATAATTTGCTAAGCTGTCATAATTTTTCTAGTAGTATGGATAGGGTAATCTAATGATTATGTCTGCTATAGTAGATGTCTTTGATTTTATCCTTGTAAAAGTGTGTCATTATGTGTGTGATTTATAGTATTTTTTGGGGTTTATTTGAGACACTTCATGATAGGAGATAAATAGTTGCTAGATAATAAGGAACTATTTTGTGTTTGCTAAGAGTTGCCTATAGAACTAGGTGTTAAGGTAAATTATAAGCTGAATAATGCTTGGTTGAATGCGATAAGTTGATTTCTCATATAAATTTTTTATGCTATCTCATATTGGTTTTTTTATTTAAGGGTCCCTATTTGAAAATTGCATAGGAACTTTTTAGATGCTTCATAATTATAATTACTCCTAAGGTTTAAAGTGATATTATATCATACTAACAAATGTAATACTTTTATGACTCATATTTTTTATCTTGTTAGGTTTTGAGATGTTATCCAGAATTCTTACCCCTTAGATTAGTTACAATAAATAAGAACTTTGATTTTGAAAAAAAAAAAGTAAGAATATCAATATATAAACCATGTTTTCTTTTTCTTCTTTACACCTAATATTAGTCTTAGTAGGAATGTATAGAAGGAACTATCAGGGGTTATGAATTGTAGAAAATACATTTTAATTCTATGTGTCTTGTCTGTATAAAGTTCTTGCATTATAATAGTCTATTTCATAAATTTTCCATGAAGGATATATGTTAATCTGAAATAAGTTAAAACAACATAAGAACCACAGAATTGTGATAACTTGATTACTTGAAAAGGTTCTATTATTTTGTTAGGTATTTGTTTGTTATGTATTATGAATGTTTTAGTACTTACCAACTTCCAGGAGTAATTCAAATCTAAGGGGGGAGGATCTGATGCCCCTCCAACCCTCACAAAACTTGAATATGCTTGTTGGAAGTTTGAGACTTTTATTCTCTACTAATGATTTTGATTGAAGTTAGTAATCCAATCTATTTCATCTCCACATAAGTATTTAATGTATATTTCTCTTTGATTAGTGATGCCAACTATGTGTTAATGATATTTTAGGAACATCGTGTTATGAAACAATCTGATATGGTTGTTGAGTGAGGAACTTCCTTTTTGATGGTTTGAGTACACTAGGATGAATTAAGTTGATCAAGATACTTTTATGACTATGTTTTGGATGGTGTATGTATGTTTTTCAAAATTTCCATAAAGATTAGGTTCTTTTATGCTTTACCTAATCATAATCAACATTCTTATATGGTTTAATTAATGATTATGATGATAACTATTAATTAGGGATTAACCCAAATCACCTGATGGATCATATTATGGATTTAATTTGACCCTTGTTTTATAATTAATTAGTATTACTTTGTATTACGGGTTCTTATACCATAGTGACATCATACTTGAACTCTATGCTTTCTCTTATTTGATTAGATAGTGAGATGCTTTCACAATATGTTGGATAATATGTTCATCCTAATGATAATTCATAATTAATTTGAATGTCACCTAATGAATTATATTCTTAGAATATTTAATGAAATTTGGTTTATATACATGATGACATTATCAATGATGATGGTTCATTTTTATTTTGAGATTATGGTGGAGCTAACAATACTAACTAAATCATGATTTAGAATGAGTATTGTATGGTGTGTGTGTAGGATGAGGTGAGGCAATCATAGTCACTTCTGTGGGAGATCCACATGATGTCACAGTACCCCTCCTTGTTTTTCATTTCTTGCACATATATGTATATATTTGTGTTTCTCAACTTGGTGATGCATGATGCAGGTACTAGGCATTGACTCCACCTAGCCACATAGGTCTGAGTGTGCCTTTAAAATCATCAAATGTGGTTGTTGTGGAGATATTACCAAGGTTTTCCCAAGTAGACCCCTTGTGACTTAGGTTCCTTTTTTAGGAAGTCACCCTATTTGGGTTTGGGTTGTATTATTATTTCTATGGTTTTGATATTTATATCTTGGTCAGTTGACTATGTTCTTTTATTCTTGAAAGTTATGTTTTTAATATGATTCTTGATTATTTTATTAGATAAATAAATAAATATATGTATATATAATAGATATATTATCGATTTAAATAAGTTTTTGGCGTGACTGAATATATGTATATGTATGTATATATGGGTGCACACATATATGCATATGTATATATCTAAATATAATTGTGTATGTATAAAGATATGTGTAGGTATAATTAGATTTGTGATGTAAATATTATATTGCTATTAAAAATAAATAAATAAATAATAGAAGAACTAAGATAATTATGCCTAATTGGAAAAACTAGCTTTATACGAGATTCAAACTCAAGACCTCCTAGGAGTAAGCCTAGCTAGTTACCATTGGGTTATGCCAGTTACTTGATTATGTTTCTTATCATTGGTATAATTGATTACTTCATAAGATTATTTAATTTAATAAATAATCAAATTTTTAACCTATCATTCATGGGAATAATTGATTTAATTTGAAACTAACTATGGAAGTTGGAGAAGTTGCTTCCTATAAAGAAACTCCTCCAACCATATAGTTGTCTATATGTATAATGTAAAATATTTTATGAGGAGGGACCTGGTTTTTTGGAAGATTGTAATAAGAGGATTGGCAATGTGAAAATGATATTATTTACTCAAGAATTGAGGAAGAGGATAGTGTTTTATTTTTATGAGAAAATGGAGAAATGGTTGTTGCAAGACAAAAATACAGTCCTGAAGTGGAGGCCATATCTCTCTAACCCACTGTTGGATCTTGCTAAGTTTTTAATATGTTGGTAAGAACCCAATTTTAGAACTTCTCATTGGCATGATCAAACAAATATAATACGGTTAAAAAGTTATAGATCACTGTGTGGGGGTATATCCAGGAGGACAACAAGAAGGATGTTGGACAATCTGAAAGTTGATGGAATTTCTCTAACACCAAGGAAATTATCTTGAAGACTCTAGGTAGAGTTTAAAACTAGAAATAATTTTATTGTTTCTATGTGATTTAATGTAGGAATGTGTTTTCTATTCTTTCTATTCTATTATTGATCATATTTATAGATAAGTAAGGTAGTTTAAAAATGTTCGTAATGGAATCTGGAAATAAGCATCTGTATCTAATGTATTGGCTTTATGAGTTTGTCACTATCTATTATTGGGAGTGATTATTTCTTCTTGTGTGGTTTTTAATTCTATGTGGATTTTATGTTTGAATAGCGGTTAAATTCATATTTATTTATTATTTAGTATTGGAAGGTTTAGGATGTCTGTTTATCACCCTTTCTTTTGATAGTTTATTTCATTTGGGATTATTTTCTTCTATGTTCATTTTATTTCTTGAATTTGATCATAATGTCTTACTTAAGGTGTCTTGATTATGTGACATCCTTGTACTATTGTTATGTTGTTTATGGTTAAGGTTAGGACTCATCTTGGTGGTATGAGTACATAGGAGAGTTTCCTAAACCTCTAAAATAGAGCATTTGAAGTATTGCAATTCTTTTTTCATGTTTTGGGTAGGGGAATAGGTACCCTAGGTGAGTGGCTCACCATAGGTTTTGGAACCCTAAAGTGGTTTCTAGATGATCCTATGGGTAGTTTAGTAAAAAGTGATAACCTAATAATGAATCTGGGAAAGGGGGAAACAAAAGATAATGAAAAAATATATATTAATGGCCACATAGTCCTGATGGAGTACCGAGACCATGGGTAACTATCAGGGTGGATTCCTATTGAGAAAGGGGGTACTGAGGTTACATCGTTGCCAGGGAGGATCCCAAAATACCAGATATGTGATGACACTCACTTAGAGGGTATGCTAGAAACCTAACCCTTGTGTATAGTTAAGTGATATTTTGTTATGTCTTGTATTTAATTAATTTATTGTTTTGTGAAGCCTTAGATTTCTTAGGGCCTCATGTGGACCTTGGTTCTATCTCCTATCACAGGGGATTGGGACTTCATGGTTGCACGTGGTTGGGTGGATAATCTTATCGAGATATTTTTCATGGTTGCATGGATGAATTTGCCTTTGGATTCATGCTTGGAAGCTTTCAAGGATTCTAGTTCTGCATAATGTACTTCAGTGAATTGTAATTTTGATGTATTTTTACTAAAATCCATTGTTGGGTAATGTAATGAAATGTAAATGAAAGGTGAATCAATGTAATGGGAATGGGTATTTCTAAGTGAAATGAAGGGAAAATTTATGCTCTTACTTGTATATGCCACAAATATTAAAATAATGTGGAATTTTTCATTTGTTTCCCTTTAATATTATCTTGTAATAAATTAAGTGGTCTCTTAAATGAAAAGTTAATCTTATAGTTCTCTCTCATTTTAAGAATAAGGACCTAGCTTATATTGATATGATAAGTAAGTTCTCTTATATAATTAACTATAAAGGAGTATTATGAAATGATTGGTTTATGAATGAACTTTTGTTTATGTCAAAGATAAATGTTATTGTTAGCTTAGAAGGTATATAGGAATGATAAATGATAATGGAATTATAACTGTGGAATATTTGTATAATTATGAAAGGAGATGCCAAATATTAAGAGAAGTTTTTTTAAAAAAAAATACAATGCACTTTTGGTTTAGTGTAATCTGTGATAGTAACTCAATAAATTTATTCACATATTGTTAACTTATGATTGATATTAAGAATGAGTTAGGAAAATTTTGGTTGGTGTCTTAAAATACATCTAGTACAATGTACATCTAGGTGGTAGGGTATGCGATAGTGAATGATAATCTTTACCCTAATGTCTATATGAAACTAAATTTATAAGATGCTTTATAGATGTTATGAATTCCTTTAGTTAGTTATGAAGAATGGATTGTGTTGGTAAATTAAATGTTGGTGACTACTCATTGAAACATGTTCATCACAAACTAGTCATTTATTTTGAAGGGTTACAAATATGTTAGACTTGTAACTCAATATAAAACTCTTAAATTTAATTAGATTAATTAATATTGTTTGAGTAGAAGTGTTAGGGAACCTGTGAGGACTAGTAAAACCTAGTTATGTTGCATTCATGTTTTGTGAGCATATGTGTATCGATTCTTTTTAAAATGTGCATTGTAATAGTTCAGAAAAAAAAATTAACTTCATCTTTAGAGATTAGATGGTCAGTCCTCTTGGGTTCCTTGGCGGGCAGTTACAGGATATGACTTTGGACATACAAGGGGGGTTCTTGAAAGCGGTCAAAATTTTGATACGAGGAAGATGGAATTTGGGTAGGAATCTCATGAATAGGCTTGATTGAAATGGGAGGACATGGTGGAATTGGTTCAAAGGAACTTGGGCTATGCATAGGAATAACTTGAATTTCTTTCTTGAATAGTCATTGGAAGGTTGCATTATTGGAAGAATCACTTGATGGGGTGGGGTGTTATAGGATATGACTTTGGACATACAAGGGGGGTTCTTGAAAGGGGTAAAAATTTTGATATGAGGAAGATGGAATTTGGGTAGGAATCTCATGAATAGGATTGATTGAAATGGGAGGACATGGTGGAATTGGTTCAAAGGAACTTGGGCTATGCATAGGAATAGCTTGGATTTCTTTCATGAATAGTCATTGGAAGGTTGAATTTTTGGAAGAATCACTTGATGGGGCGGGGTGTTACAGGATATGACTTTGGACATACAAGGGGGTTCTTGAAAGGGGTAAAAATTTTGATATGAGGAAGATGGAATTTGGGTAGGAATCTCATGAATAGGCTTGATTGAAATGGGAGGACATGGTGGAATTGGTTCAAAGGAACTTGGGCTATGCATAGGACTAGCTTGGATTTCTTTCGTGAATAGCCTTTGGAAGGTTGCATTGTTGGAAGAATCACTTGATGGGGTAGGAGGAAATTGTTGGAAATACAATAATGGGAAAGCAAGATACTGAGAGGGGGGGTGAATAAGATCTTCAAATTTAAACACTTAAATTAAACTGATCCACATTCATACATATATGAATCTAATGTAATCTCAGATAACATCCATACAATGAAATAAATAACACATAACACAATAAAGTGGTAACCCAGTAACCCAAATAGGTAAAACTGGGGTGGGGAAGACACCCAAAAAATTCTCCACTATTGCAATAATAAAGTGTACCTATTACGGTTACAAATGTTTGATTACAAAATGTAATCTATCCTGTGAAAGGTCTGTCTTTTTAATAGCTTAAGATCATTACAATCTACCCTATGAAAGGTTTTGAAACTTACAATGAAGTAAGAACTTTGTTAGGAGATTTAAGAAAGGTCTGCTAGAACCACTCTATTAAGAGATTTTCACCTGATAGGATGATTAGAATGTCTCAAGTATTGATCCTTCAATATGCACTCTGATGCTAATGATGGATCTCATCTTTTCAGTACCTTCTATGATCTCATAATCTGGTATAGCTTTTCTCTTTTGTTCACTGTGTTATTACTCTACTTGATCTCTTATTCTGAAAAAAATAGCCCTCTATGCATTTCACTTCTAAAATTCAGTCACCACACTTCATCTACTCTCCTTACACACTCTTACAAAATAGAGTTTCAAAGCAATCTAATATACTTATTCAAATCTGATAGTGAGATCTAGATCAACGATCAAGATCCAATACCCATACCTTGATGGTAAAACAATTAATGTTTACAATGAGTCATGCATAGGATAAAATAATTAAATGCATAACTAACTCCGTAGAAGAATATTAAATGCATACATAAGTCGGCCCAAAATGCTTATATAAGTTGGCCAGATCACTTATCCTTGAAGTTTGTATCATTCCTGACATGTATAAAAAAGCTATTCTACTCAGCACTTGACTATATGTATCCTTCTCAGCTTGACACTGTAACTCAGCTCAACAATGTAACTGGGCAAACTGGAAACTGCTCGGCAATGTTTCTCGGCCTTGCATAGTTTTAGCTTGGCCACAGTGATAACCAACTAAAACTTCCTAATTGAATGACTAAGTGTTGGTCACTAATCATCAACAAAACTTAGAGATTAACAAACTCCCCCTTTGATATTAGTGGCAAAAAAACTTATCATTACTTCCATTCATTTCATCAAAATATTGCCTCAGTATACAAAGTACTCCCCCTAGGAATATACTCAGAAATAATATACAAGTTTACATGCCTTCAAAAATTATATACAAGTGTACCTGTACTGTACTAATGTATCATTCTATATCTGTTCATACTTCCTTACCAACTTCCTTACTAACTTCCCCCTTGTTTTTGTCACTGATTATTGGTGGGGTTAAGTTGTACTTATCCAAAAATTGTTTATGAAGCTATAGGGCGGATTCAAATGTAGTATCCCAGCTTTCCTTTGCAATCTTCATAACTTCCAATTTTATTTCTAGCTTGGTAGCTATACTCACTAAACTTTCTGCAGTCGATAGATTTGCACTGCTCTATGATAACTCCTTTTCTTTTGAAATTTCCTTCTGTATTACCTCCAAGTGAGGCAATAGGCTTGTCTGAATAGTTATCAATTTGGACCTTATTCAACCATCTTCAGCCATAAGCTCAACTATTCTCCTTTGTGCATTTATCAACTTATTAATATGTAAAGAACTAGAGGTAGTATCTTTACGCAAAGTAGTACCAGTTGATCTCAAATCTAACTATAGCTTCTCAACAAGCTGTAGATTATCCTTTGTGAAAAATTCAACATCACATTATTTTTTGTACAAAGAATAAACATTGGCTGTAACTTTCTCTAAAGTTTCTACAAGAATAGAAAGTTCAACCTATTTTGTGGCAATCTCTTCTGAGATCTTCTCTAGAACTTTGCTCTCAAATCTTCTCCTAGACCATTGTAGAAGATTCTCATTGCTATCTATGTCAACCTTTGTTACTTTCTATACAATGTTGACTAGCTGATCAATGATTGGAGCTTGAGGTATTTCATCCTCTAAGTCAAAAGCCTTTGCAAATATGTTTTTGATGTCATGCAACACCTGCTTTTGCTTTTGTTCTATCTTCAACTCTTCTTGTCTCTTCTTCCTTTTAAGCAATTCTTCAAGAGTCCCTATTTGTTCAAAAGATAACTCATTGGGATCCCATTGTGGAATCACAATGACCTCATCTAATGTTACATCTAGAATCTGAGACTTCTTCTTCAAGATTTTCTTCTTCTTCAACTCTGGAGAACTTATGCTCAGCGGCATAATATATTTTCCTTTGACAGTGTCAATATCCAATGCCTCTTTTAATTCTGTCAATATTGTTTGTGGATTGGGCATACCACTAGTTTTAGGACCTGTAGGAGTGGATGATGCAGAGTGTGGTAGATCAACCAACACTTGCACTGCCTCTTCTTCTTTAGGCTTATCACCAGTATCCTTTATCCCTACTCCACTATTTAAAACTATTTTCACAAACTCTAAAATAGGTGGATTCTATGAAGTTACCTCTTGTTCATTTGTTTGTTGGTTCTCTTCACTTTGCTGATTATTGACAACTTCAATTTTCTCATTAGATGTTGTGGACTTTTCTTCTTCAGTACTAGTTGCCTTAATAGGTGAGTCAGTGTCTTTACCACTTGGCATCTCTTGTTCCTTGGCATTCAAATTTCTTGGATCATCAACTATAAAATCCATAGGACTGTCTACAATCAGATCAATAGAGTTTTTTGCATCTAATGCATCTTTGGTCTTGTCCTGTTCTATGGCAATTTTATCTTTTGTTCTGATTAAGTAAAAGAAGGTTTTACAAGGACCCAAAATCTTTTGTTACCTGTGGCTCAGGGGTAGTCTTTACTTCAATTCCTTTTTCCTTTTTCTCAGATGTCCCTTCACCAGATTTCTTATCTTTTGGAATGATCAATCCAAACATTTCCCTCTAGATCCTTGTGCTCTGCTGTACTACACCTTCAATATCATTTTTTAGAACAACATAGCCTCTAAGTTTAGGAACAAACCTACTCTTGTACTCCTCAATAAATTTGACTCTTTTCTTTGAGGTTAGCTCAAGTATTACCTGGGCTAGAGGTCCTTCCCTAATCTGTCTTTTTGTGGCAAGTGCAAATTCCCATTTACTTGACAGAAATCATAAAGTTCATGGGCACATGATTTCCTATTTTTGTAGGAGTTAATTTGAAAGTACTCATCATGTCCAAGAGTGCTTCCTATACTTTGTGCCTATTTGCAATTTTCAACTTTTCATACTTAATGAACTTAAATGTTGCTAACCCTGCTAAATTCCTCAAAGTGTCACATACCTCATCAATACTTGCTGGTTTCTTGAATTGTGCTGTAGGTATTTTGCTGGGTTAATCATTTTCTATGTTTTCCTCATCACTATCTGTACCCAAATTTAATCTGCTTCTTGGTATTTTTGCTAGCTTACTCGGCTCAACCTTAGGAGAAACCTTTGCTTCCTTTCCAGAACTACTTTTTAAAACTTTTCTCTTACCATATAATTTAGTTTGTATTTCTACAGGGGAAGCAATAGTAGATGCTCTAGTCCTTAGATGATTAGCTGCAAGAGGTGTAACCTTGGGTTTGGCTCTGCTCGGCTTGTTTACTATGACAATTGAAAGTCTCTTGCCCTTGGCTTTCTTAGTAGCCTCTTCTAATGCACTGACTTCCTCCTCTGTAGATATATCCTCACCTTGTCCAGTGGTTAGGCCTAAAGGTGCATCCTCAGGTTCTTCATCACTACCTAAGCCAACCATTTTCTTTAGGTTTTTCACAATCTTCTTTCTTTTCTTCTCCATAGTTCCCTCATTCAAGCTTCTAGAAATTTTAGCTTTGGCTTCATCAAAGTTTCCAAATCTCTCTGTTGTAGTATTAATTGCCTCGACTAGGAGTGCAGTGATGGTAGATGATGCTTCATCAATATTGATTTCATATGGAAATGGTTCTAAGCATGTTATCCTAGGAGTCACTGCCTTGATATAAGTATTATCTGTATCAAATAGAAAACAAATTTCTTCATAGTGCTTCTCCACTAGTGACTTAGGAATCCTAGTCCTTAATCTCAATATCTTCTTGAATTCTAAAAAATAGCTCCCCATAATGCTATTGAAATTGCTTCCTAGTTTCTCAATACATTCACTAATCTGAACTGTAATGGGTCTATCCTTTTTCCAAATAATATTTCCTAGTGTAGGAAATGTATCCTGAATGTAGAAAAATATATAAACTAGTAAAGAACCAAACTTACATGATGAGCTCTTAGCCTTTCTTATTGATGCTATGTTCTCGGCTAATTGTGTCAGGTGTAACTCGACAAGATCATATGTGTGACTCTTCTTAACAATTTTCCATGCCTGATCAATGACTATACAAGAAACACTATCCAATCTACTAGACTGATAGAACTTATGTGCTATTACCCTTACTCTAAAGTAAGGTTCTAGGTTAGTAATTGTAGAGATAGTCATACCTCTATTATTCCATACTGCTCCAGTGTTCAATGTAATTTATTCTTTGCTGTTATCCCTCATGGTCCATTTTCCGTTCACTACAGGATATGCAGTCACTCGATGAATCATGCTTCTGGTGATCTTGAATGGTCTATTATCCAACCACATCCACATGTCATGAACTTGTCTAAGGATAACCTTAATCCATTCATCTTTGAAACCTTGGGGAAAATCTAGGGCACGAGTTAACCTTTTTTTGGCTAGATGTTTGAATTCTGCTTTTAGAACTCCATTGACACATAATTTGCTGTAGGATTTGCTCAATTCACTATCTCCTACATCTCCAATCTTAACCATATAACATGATTGAACATCATGGATCATGAGTAACTTGGGTGGAATGGATGAGAGGGCTCCTATTAAATCACTCTGAATCACACTCTCAGGAATGGCTCAAAAGTTGAGAAGTTCACATTCATCACTCCATATTAACTAAATTTGCTCTAGTTCTGCCTCCATACTCTTAGCTGGTACAGAAGAACTTGTAGCCATGATCTTTGAAATTAGGGTTTGAGAGATGAAAAATAGAGTACCTTGGCAAGTAATGCTTCGCACTATTCACTATTCAACTTAGGATTGCCGATAGCACACTGATGAAATATTTGATGCTAAACTTAGTTAAGATCAATTCTACAAATTACTTCAATCGCTCCGTTAAATAGTAAAAATTGCAAGGTAAAAATGAGATGTCAACTGTTCATCCTTTATAAGCTTCGAAAGGTCAAGGTAGGTGAGCATTGAATTTTCTTCCCATTGCATTTGTTCAAGCCAGCTATCCTCGGCTTTAACACAACTTGCATCCCACTCGACTTAGTAAACTCAGCCATCATAAAACTTGCTTGGCCAACAAAACTTGACACTCACTAAAGAACTCAGCTTTAGTGTCCATGATTGATGCTCGACACCTATAGTGCAATTTTCTCATCTCAGCGTTTTGTCTTCAAAATATGTCCTAGTGCATCTCAACATATGTAAATATGGACTTTTGTACATTTCATGTTAGGAACTGATGTAAGATAAGAATTTTTAAATACAGCTCCTTACATACCTCTTTTTCTTAGTTGGAGATGATGTGATCACCTGATCCATTAGATTGGGTGACCTCGCCTTCATTGGCTTCACTGCTGCATGGTTCAGACTTCTTAACCCATGTCTTGTTCATTTTTTCCCTAATTTTCTCAACTGCAGGAGTAGGTACTCTAGTTTTGCAATCTTTCCTTGTATGTCCAATTTTCAGACAACTGTTACAAACTAGGCTTCCATTCATCCAACTTGTAGACTTACCTCTGAAATGTGTCCTTATGCAATTTTCTGGAACATGTCCATACTCACCACAGTAATGACAACTATGCCACGTATTGTAATCCCAATTGTGAGAATTGAATTTTCTTGGTGATCTCTCTTGTACCTTTGATGTCCACTGCTATTTACCTTTAGATCTACAATCTTGTGCTCTATGACTGTATTTGTGACAGTTATAGAAATTACCATTGAGTCTGGGTGTTTTTCTTGCCTTTGTCTTACATTCATGTGCTTGATGTCCAAACTTATTATAGTTAAAGTAGTAACCATTAAAGTTAGTTTTTGGATTGGACTTACCATTCTTTATTCGACAAATGTTTTCTGTATGACCTAGTTTCCCACAGTGGTGACAAAAAAGTTTCTTGTTTCTCAGCTTTGCATGCCTTCTTTCACCTATCTTAGATTATTCTCCATCTTCAATGGTTGTATGTTGTTCAGTGTGACCTAATCTAGAAGAATATTTAGGTCTTCTTGATGCTTCCACCAGTTGTTCAAAGTAGCTCATGGCTACACTCAGGCCATTCACTCTGTTATTAAGTTCTTTCTTAGATCTCAATTCATCTTTCAATTGACTATTCTCAGATCTAAGATTTACAATCTCCAAGTCTTTCCTACTGATCTCCTGATTCACAAGTAGTAGTTGATTTGCCATGTCTACTTGATTGACTATCATTGTTTGCACATCATGTGTTCTTTCATCAAGTCTGGTACCCATCATTCTTTTTTCTTCTTCTGCCATAGCCTTGTCATCTTCGTCTTTCTTTTTCTGTTCAACAACTTCACACATTATTATTGATTGGGCTTCTTGTTCCTTTTCAAGTTTTTTGACTTCTTCACATAGTGCGCTATTCTTTTCCAGTAGATCTACTATTGCTGCATTGCTCTTAGTAGAATCTCCATTCTGAAACATATTTTTGGTGTCCTCTTCCTGATAGTGAGTGTGATTCATTAGTTTGGCCAAATCTTTTCTTGCAGTCAAGGACTTCTTTAATTCTTGTCTGGCAGTCTCAAGCTGTTGTAGTGCTAGCTGAATATCAATATTTTGATTTTCAATGACTTTACCCATCTTGTAGATCTCCATCTCAAGATCTATATTCTCAAGCTGATTATGACCCTTTAAGAGAACTAAGCTTTGATACCAATTGTTGGAAATAAAATAATGGTAAAGCAAGATACTGAGAGGGGGGGTGAATCAAATATTTAAATTTAAACACTTAAATTAAATTGATCCACATTCATACATATATGAATGTAATGTAATCTCAGATAGCATCCATACAATGAAATAAATAACACATAACACAATAACTTGGTAACCCAGAAACCTAAATAGGTAAAACTGGGGTGGGGAAGACACCCAAAAAATTCTCCACTACTGCAATAATAAAGTGTACCTATTAAGGTTACAAATATTTGATTACAAAATGTAATCTACTCTGTGAAAAGTCTGCCCTGTTAAGAGCTTAAGATCATTACAATCTACCCTGTGAAAGGATTTGAAACTTACAATGAAGTAAGCACTATGTTAGGAGATTTAAGAAAGGTCTGCTAGAACCACTCTGTTAAGATATTTTCACCTGATACAATGATTAGAATGTCTCAAGTATTGATCCTTTGATATGCACTCTGATGCTAATGAGGGATCTCCTCTTTTCAATACCTTCTATGATTTCATAATCTGGTTTAGCTTTTCTCTACTGTTCACTGTGTTATTACTCTTCTTGATCTCTAATTTTAAACAAAATAACCCTCTGTACATTTCAATTCTAAAATGCAGTCACCACACTTCGTCTACTCTCCTTACACACTCTTACAAAATAGGGTTTCAAAGAAATCTAATATACTTATTCAAATCTGATAGTGAGATCTAGATCAATGATCAAGATCCAATACCCATACCTTGATGGTAAAACAATTAATGTTTACAATGAGTCATGCATAGGATAAAATAATTAAATGCATAACTAACTCCGTAGAAGAATATTAAATGCATACATAAGTCAGCCCAAAATGCTTATATAAGTCAGCCAGATCACTTATCCTTGAAGTTTGTATCATTCCTAACATATATACAAAAAATGTTCTGCTTGGCACTTGACTATCTGTATCATTCTCGGCTCGGCAATGTAACTCAGCTTGGCAATGTAACTAGGAAAACTGGAAACTGCTCGACAATGTTGCTCAGCCTTTCATAGTTTTAGCTCAGCCATAGTGATAACCTACTAAAACTGCCTGATTGAATGACTGAGTGTTGGTCACTAATCATCAACAAAACTTAGAGATTAATAGAAATTTCTCTTGGGAGGAATGTGGGGATGAAGGGGTGGAAGGAAACATGGATTTTTCTTGAAGGTCAATGTCTTGAGGGGAAATAGGTATGCCATCCATGTGATTTTTTTGGGGTGAGCCATTGCTAGGCATGGGTAAATTATTTGTTTGATCCAATTTTTGAAACAAGTTCTTTAAAATTTTGGATTTGAACTTGCATTGCTGATGGGTCTTGTTTGTGATACCTCATCATTATTTACATGTTGGAAAGAATTTTTGTATTGAACATGTTCAACAAAAGGTTTATTATTGGTTATGCTTGGTTGATGTTCAAAAGATGTCACATTTGAATTTTTATTTGTTTGATAATACATTGGTGGTGAATTGGAAAAAACAAAAGGTTCCTCAAGCAATGTTATTGTTTCTGATCTTGGTATTCATTGTATTGTTTGCATGATTGGCACAAGAGGTTGTGAAATTGTTTGAAGATCACTTGGTTGCATTGGAATGAATATTGGTTCATAATTTTGTGGTGGCCCCATTTGAATTATGCCACAGTCAGGTTGAAAGGTTTGATTTGGAATTTGGTTAATGATTTATTTGAAATTTGAGCACATGGAGACTGATTTGAAACTTGATTTAATTGAGCATGATCTGGGACTTGATTGAAATTTTTTTGCTCTTTCACACGATTGTGTTGGGCTTTGTTAAATTTTTCAATTGCCTCATTGAGTTATAAAATAAGTTTTGGTATCTTTGATTTCTCAATGAGAGATTGTGTGTCAATTTCACCAAAAGATTCACTTGGACATCCAAGGAGTTTGGCCATCTAATTTCTACTCTTTATCATATTTTCTACACTCTCTTCCAAGATTTTCTTTTCTTTATCTAATTTTTCTTGTAACTTTTGAATCATGTTTGCATGGACTTGATACAATTTATTGTTTTGTTGTGTTGATGTCATTTTCCTTGGCTCAAAAGCTTGTTGTTGAAAAGGTATATCTTGTCTTTGATCAAAACCTTGTGATGGAAACATGGGTTGATAAGTTTCTGGTTGCCTTTTGGATGCTTGGAACCTAGTCAAGATTGACATGATGACTATATGCAAATGCAAGATTTTTGACTTTTTTGAGGGACTTTTAGGATGAAAATGCAACCTACATATGCAAATACTTTATGTAAATGCAAATTTGGACTTTGGATGATTTTATGCAAAGAAACATATGGCTTAATGCAATTGATTTTTTTGGACTTTTGGAAATGCAACTTTTGAAATGCAAGGAGCTTATGAAAAATGAAAACTAAGGCTTATGTAAATTTTTTTTTGGTTTTTTGGACTTTGACAAAAAACCTTTGGAAAGGAGACAAACCTAAGAGCATAACCTCATGAGGTTGAATAAGAATCATGACTTTAAAAAAAAAGATTGAGGGACAAGGGACAAGTTTGATAAAAGGGATTAGGTCAAATCCATCATGACAAAGGTGGAATATGACCAATTGATAGGGGGGTTTGAAATTTTGGAATAGGGGACCAAGTCAAGATCCTATTTTCAGTGCCATAAAGCAATGTTCCATGATTTGGATACTTTCTAGGATTTTTTGCAAATATTTTAAAGAGGATTTAAAATGAGCTATGTATGCAAGAGGACTATGATTAGGACCTATGCAAGAGGGATTATAACGAGGATTATGATGAGGGCTATAATGCAAGGGACTTTTTGAAATGCAAATGCAAGGAGATTAGGACATGAATATGAAAGATGAAGACTCTCAAGCATGCCAAGAGGTTCCATGTGAAAATTTTAAGGTTCCATATCTTTACTCAAAGACAAGGTGTGTTTTGACCATTTGATTGTTTTTTGAGATGATTTGGAAAAAAAATTCTTTAAGAAGAGTGTGTTTAAAATTTTGTCATTTTTATCAAGGTTTGAAACACTCACGCAAGATACATCATTGAGAATGGATGTTGTAAAAAGGAATAAACACACCACATCCTAAGGATAGAAAGGAAAATATCTGTTGAATCCCCACTTGAACCAAAGTTCATCCGTGCTTACTAATAGAGGAAAACCTAGAAGCTTGGAGGCAAAGGCTCCTCCTTATAGTGCACTCACTTCTCAGGAACTCTAAGCTTGAAGTCCCAAGGGTCATCACTTCCCAAGGGATTTTTGTCTCGACTAATAGCCACAAAAGTGTGGGGAGTCTTAGTTAGTCTCAGACCTTCCATGCCAATAGATAGAAGGTTTTTGGATATTACAACATGGTGTTTAGTAAAGGCATCCGTTTGGGTGGTTATACGTGTGGCAGATTAGCTCCGTTATGGAGGCCTCCTAGCCTAAATAAGTTACGTTATGTAGGTTTGTATGCACCATGAGGGTGCTGATGGAGATCTTCTTCCCGATATAACATATTCAACACCCATTCATTGTGAGGTTAATCACAATGACATCTTTTCTATACGGGTTCGGATGGGCTTGGCTTTAGCCTATTACCGGTTGGGAAATCCACTCTCATTGGCTCTATTCAAGAACTTGGGAGGTATCCACGCTAAAGGACTTGCATGGATTTCTCTTACACCCAAGATCCATGAAGGCGAGGGGAGAGGATATGTCCATACATTTCCTAGGGTTTACAAAAACTAGAAGACACTTCAGACACATGAATGAAATGATTCATTTTAAAGCACCAAGATGAAGTGTTTTCTAACTACTAAAAACACACATGAAAGTTTCAAAAAACTCAAGGTCTTCTACAAATGTCCTCCATCAAAATCATTAGTATTTTTATGATTCATTCTTCATCCCACGATTGCCAAAATGCTGCACAAATCATTAGTAACACATAAAAATTTCTTATCAAGTGCAAAAATAGGAATAGGAATGAAAACACGCATAGAAACCCTTAAAAAATGCAATGTTACCACCTGCATAGAATGTGATACCGCCTATGAAGAATGTGATGCCACCTGCGCAGAACCTGGCTACCACCTGCACAGAACCAGGGTACCACCTCTGCAGAAAAAGGCTACCACCTGTGCAGCTTTTGACCACCCGCATAGAATGTGTGATTGCCTACACAACAAGTGTAGGTGGTATGACCACCTGCATAAAACATGTAATGACCTACGCAGCTTCTGTAGCCACCTGCGCAGCTTGGCTAACCACCTACGCAGAGCTCTTCCAGAACCTGCAAATGTACAAAAACACAAAAAAAATTATCAGTTAGGCATGTTTCACGTCAAGTCAACCAAATGTAAGACTAGAAAAAGGAATAAAAATCATGTCTAGGTAACTACAAACCCTAAAAAATATGCTAACCTATCTAATCTATCATGAAAGTTATTTAAAATGAAAGTTCACAAATATAAAGCATGAAAACTTAGAACTCCCTTCAAATACAGCTCCCATATCCTCCTTTCTCCTCCATGAAGGTAGATTTGTTGGTAAGTTGACTCCCAGGGATTATATGACCTATTTTGTGTTGTCATTATGGCAACAAAGTCATATGAAGTTTTGACAACAAACTTTGAAGTGGAAATTGACTAAGTATAGAAGAAAAGACAGAACAAAGATATACAGATGATCAGAGCACCAGTGCACATGCGTACAACTGATTCAGACTAAGCACCTTCAGAAATAATCTCTATGATATGTTTTTATGCTTACCCTATACACGCATCGTATGAAATGTCAGTACAGATAAGTTACAGAAAGAACAAGTACACCAGCAATCCAAAAAATAGAGTATGAAGCCGACTTCAGGTTTTTGATTAGCGTGTAATCTTTTGTTTTGTAAAGGATAAGCACCTATTGTAATAATTTTGTAATCATGTATTAAGAATTATTGTAACAATGCTTAATCCAATTTGTTTGGAAGCATTGTGAATTTTGTTTTTAGGTTGACTAAGGTCTTGTTTATAGTTGCGTCTATTCAGGCATGGACACACACACACACACACATATATAACATGAAAAGTTGTATTAAGGAGTGTCATCTAATAAGTAGATTAGAGATATAAAATAAGAGTATAAGATGTCAGAATGAGATAAATCTCTTCAAGATTATAAGAGCATCAGTGCATAACCAGAACTGATTAGACAATTGTGTCATATGCAGTAGTTCATTTTTTATATAGTGTATATCAACTATCAGAAGGTTGTAGCCTTCATCCTACTGAGCAGTGAGCTTCTTGGATAGTGAGTCCTCACCCCTAATAGGGTTAGTTGTAAAAGAATCCTAATAGGGTCAGACCCTTAACCAGGTCATTGTACTCGCATTGTAAATAGTACTCCTAACAGGGAAAAGGAACTTTAACAGGTTCTTTATACTAGTGCAATATTTGTGGGTACTAATTCCCACCAGGGTTTTTCTCTGACCAAGGTTTCCCCATAATCATATCATGTGTTATGTGTTAAGCTTCAATTGATATATATTTGATTTATGTTTAAAGTTCCTAAAATAGAATAAATAGAGATTCACCCCCCTCTCAGTGTTTCCTACAATTGGTATCAGAGCTCTGGTCGTCTGAAAGAAAGTTTAACCACTTGAGGATATCATGGATTCAATAGAAGAAAAAATATGAAAAATAATCTTGAGGCAACACTTGAAGATCTAGATAGATCTAAGAAAAAAAATGAGGAACTTAAACTAAAAGTTGATGGCTCACAAATGCTTATCAAAAAGTTAAGAAAAGATTTGAAAGATTGCTCTACAAATGATTTGGGTAAAATGGTTAAGAAATTGAATGAAGAAAACTTATCTTTAAAGGATAAGATAGAAGAATTAAATGATCAGTTAACTGATAGCCTAACATCTATAGAAGAGAAGAACAAAGAAAGTAAACAGTTAGATGAAAAACTTATGCAAGCTAGTATGAAAATCTTGGAATTGGAAAACATTAAGAATAAGAATAAATCTGAAATATCAGGAGCAAAAGACAAGATTGATAAACTACACACAAGTTCTTATCTAATTCAATCAAAACTTTATGCAAAGAAACTTAAAGGTGAGACCACTGGTATGGGATATAGTATAGCTCAAATTGAAATCAATTCAATGCAAGAAACAAAGAAATCACAAGAAACATCCACAGAAGAAAATAAAGAGCAGAACATTGTAGAGACTAAAACTGAACCACCTAAAGATGAACTCAAGAAAGTTAACAGAACTTGTTATGCTTCTAATAATCATGGACACTTGGCAAGAGATTCTAAAGAAGTAAGACCTTTTAATGGTTATTGTTACTCCTATAACAAGTTTGGTCACAGGGCTATTCATTGGAGGACAAATCAAAGAAATCAGTCACAATTGAACCAAAGGAATCAAACTCAATATAATAAGAGAAATCAACATCAAAGAAACTTGCAGAATATTACATGTCAGATATGTAATTACAATGGACACATAGCCAAATAATGCAGCATTATGAAGAATAACATCAGACCTCCTATCCTCTGTCACTCATGTGGAAAATATGGACACATCTCAAAGTTTTTCAGGTCAAGAACACAAAGACAAGAAAATCCTAAAAAGTCTCTATTTGAACAATCAGGAGAAGTTAAGTTTGTGCAATCTAAAGATAATTCAGATATAATTTGGGTTGAGGTAAAGAAAGATAATGAAGAGAACAAGGTAGTAGATGCATCCTCAGTGTATGCACCTTCTACTTTTGGATATTTGACCATCATGGTCTTAGGGGGAGCTGTTCTAGCTCTGAACCCCTGCGTGGCTAGTATACTCATCTCTGAGTATGCACCTTTGAATTCATGTCAGTGATAATAAAAGAATGTAGTATGCTTTCACACATTGTCTATACTACATTCTAAATAAATTTTGAAAGTCTCAGTGAAAGTTCTTATGGCATTAAATGCAAAAAACCTTTATATAAATCGGTGGATTGATTGATTATTCTCATTGTTTACATCTGAGATCATAAAATTTGCAAAGCACAGGAGCTCTAAGCATCAAAGCATTCAAAGGTATCAATTTGATTAGTTTGTGAATAGATTGCAAGTTGAAATGGAACCCTAGCAGTCACGTCATTTTGAATTTCTGTGAAACCCTATTTATCCAAGAAAAAAGTAAGTATGGCCACTCTAGTTGTATTTGACATTGTTGAAAGGAAAAGATTTGTGTTTAAGAAGCATCCCTTCAAGTCCATACTAGATGATGTAGAAGGAGCATTTTCTAAGACTCCGCTAGGATTTGTGCATGTAGAAGACATTCACGCATAAATATAATGTAAAAAGGAAACAATTGGAGATAATAGTATTGCTACTCTCATGGGCTCAATGATGAAACCAGACTTCATTCAAGGATGAATACGCGCATCTCACTGATAACCCTATCTTTGAGTACTCTAATGCACATGAGTTCTATGAGCTAGAATGGATTAATATATTAATAAGAAGGATACATGATGACCTATATTGGATTGGTGAGGTTCCCATCCGCATCACTACAAACCTTATTCATGAAATGACTGGACTTTCCAAAGTTGGACCTGTTCTTCCTACTGGTAAGGATGTTAAGAAGCAGGTTGAAGAAGCATGTTTATCAAGAAGTGATAGGTGTAGTATGACAGTTGATCCTATTAAGGAGGATGATATAAAACTAATCACTATGATACTTGGATACAAGTTTTAGTAGGCAAGCAGACTAAATAGTGTGTTCACAGCAATAGTTCTGGTAGCAATAAGGATGGTGAGAGATAACACTCAGTACAATCTATGTGAACTATTGTGCACACAGCTGATTGAGAAAATTCAAGCTATTATGCATGAAAAGAGAAAGATATTTAGGTTTGGCTCATTGATCATCTATCTCTACTTCCACATAGTAGGTAAAGTTTCCAATCTTTAACTAGACAAGAGTAAACCTACTATGTCTCAGATATCACTCAATGCTACATCAGAGAGTAGCGTGAAGGATTCTATGGACATGGATATCAAAATATTTAGGATCAAGATGTAGAAGAGGTTTTCGATACCTGAGAAGATAGTTGAGAAATACAAGGACACCATATGCTTCATGGTGGAGACTAACTATACTTGCATGAAGGCAGTTGAACCTAGAACAAAATGGATTCACCCTCTCAGTTATGAAGTTGAAGAACATGTTTTGTAAGGTTATGCACAAGTCCTCCTATCTACGCCCAAGGATCCCAATGAACCTAGATGGGGTACTTATAGAGAAAAGACAAATCAAGTGTATTCTATCTTGTATAGTGCAGACAACAAGAGGAAAGCATCAAGGATTACTTCAAATATCCTAAAAGTTCATGGTGTTACACAAGAAGACCTTGACAGAGCTAGGGAAGCTAAGATAGCCAAAGAAATTGAGAAAACTCAGAGGTAAAAATGGAAAAGTCTGATGATATGCCTAAGAAGAAGAAGAAGAAATCAAATGAAGATACATCTGCACCATCAACCACCATTGATATAGAATCTTCTCCACATTTTGTACCCAGCAAGTTGACTAGAAGTAAGAAGCAGGTTCCTAAAAGTCATCCATCCTCAAGGACCACAAGGAGCAAGGTAAAGAACACACAAGCCCCTCCTAAGGTAGGATTCAGGCTCATTCTAACAGTCCTAAAGAATAGAATTGTTAATGAAGGCAGAATAGAATCTATCAAGAATGTCTATGATAAGTATCAAGAGATAGACAAATAAAAAATTCATTCAATGATTATATCTCATATGATTAAGTTCAAGAAGTCAGTATTGGAACTCAAGACAGTTATACCAGACAAACTATGGAACATACTAGACATATTAAAAAGGCAAGCAATTGAAGAGGATATGAGGATAAGAGAAGAAATATTACATTGTCTTCTCCCTGTCTGCTCACATGATGAGAAAGCTATACTATTGGACTTAGTTAAAACTCATCTGAGAACCAAAACTAGAACACTTCATATCATGAATAAAGATTATGATTTGGTTAGTGAAGAGACTCAGAAATATTTGAGTAGGTATTTTTGGATATACATATGTATCCTTCAATGGTGCCTATAGCTAAGGCAACTCCAGTTCTTCCCAAATAGGTTACAGAACCATTAATTCAAGGTACACATATGATAGGTCCATAGGTTTCAGCACCCAAGATCACATCACCTTCTGATACAACCAAAGATTCTAAAGAAACTATTATAATTGATGATGTCAAGATATCCATGACCACTTTTGACAATGACATGGACAAATTTGAAAAAGAAATTGTAAGCACTGAAGAGATAAAGGAGGTATGCATTGATGACACATCTTTACAACAAGATGAAGTTCCCTCTAAAGATTCAACAACTTTGAATAAAGAGGAAGATAATAAAACTAATGAGACACCAGTCATGGAGATCCCATTAAAGAGTGAATGTATGGATACTAGTCAAAATACTATATTCACCCCATCCATTCAACCATCAACTTCATTGTTGTCAAGTTTAACTCCTGACTTAGCAAGTCTAGATGCATAGGGAGAAGAATACTTGATCAAGATCAGTGTCCTAGCCATGGAAAAATCCAAAGAGAAACAAGTTATGAGAAACCCTCTCTTTTTGGAGTCAGTGAACATTATAAATGACCTAGTGCCGGTAGACAAGAAAGTAGCTAAAATCCAGTTAGTTGATGATGTAGATAGCATCCTATCAAGCTTCAAGGCACACTTTACAAGCTTAGTAGACTCAGCTACTAAAATTGCAGAGGAAGAGTATAAAAAGGAAAGATTGAATGAACTGGTAAATAATTTTTCCTTAGATTTAAAGTCATTAAAGATTGGTCAGACAATGTTGAAAGAGTTGGAATCAAAAGGCAGAAAGGTTATAGCAAATTGCATGGACAGAGGCAAACTCACCTTTGAACATATCAAAAAGATAGAAGAGAAAGATATCTTGGTTGATAACATAAGATAATTAGTTGAAACATCATCCCAAGACATAAACATCTACAGCACTATCTATCAAGGGAAAATATACAAGATATAAAAAGCTAAAATAGAGATCAGTAAGATAAGGATCGAGAAGACTCAACTGAGAAATGCACTTGCACCCTCCTTAGCAGTTGTGAATAAGAACATAAAATAGATTGATGCAATCATTGCTACCTATGATCAAGGACCCAACATGGATCTGACCAAGATGGAAAAGATTACATATTCCCTATGCACCCATCTACAAATAGTTGATGCACTAAAGGCATTCTGGCAGCAAGAGATCAAGAATCTGCAGATAGCTTATCCAGATGTGTACATGGAGTAAGTATCTAGAGACTTACAATTTTGACACCTTTGTCATTAATGTCAAAGGGGGAGTAGATTATGTATGAGTAGTGTATATATATGTAAATTAATATTATATAGTATATGTTAAAGGAAGATAATATACAGTTTTTGGTGTTAGTCAATTTTGAGTAACTTGGCCACATTTTGTTGTTGCCAGTAATGACAAAGGGGGAGATTGTTGGCAAGTTGACTCCCAGGGAGTATATGACTTATTTTATGTTTTCATTATGGAAACAAAATCATATGAAGTTTTGACAGCAAAATTTGAAGTGGAAATTGACTAAGTATAGAAGACAAGACAGAACAGAGATATACAAATGATCAGAGCACCAGTGCACGTGCGTATGACCAATTCATACTAAGTGCCTTCAGACATAAGCTCTATGATATTTTGTTATGCTTACCCTATACACACATGGTACAGAATGTCAGTATGAATAAGTTACAAAAATAACAAGTACACCATCAATCCATAAAATAGAGTATGAAGCCGACTTCAGGTTTTTTATTAGCGTGTAATCTTTTGTTTTGTAAAGGCTAAGTGCCTATTGTAATAAATTTTTAATCATGTATTAAAAATTATTGTAAACATGCTTAAGACAATTTGTTTGGAAGTGTTGTGAATGTTGTTTTTAGGCCGACTAAGGTCTTGTTTATAGTTGCGTCTATTCAGGCTTGGACATATATAT
>MU227928.1:629463-644112 GCA_018584345.1 Thuja plicata
ATATATATATATATATATATATATAACATGAAAAGTTGTATTAAGGAGTGCCATCGAATAAGCAGAGCAGAGATATAAAATAAGAGTATAAGATGTTAGAATCAGATAAAGCTCTTCAAGAGTATAAGAGCATCAGCACATAACCGGAACTGATCAGACAATTGTGTCATATGCAGCAGTTTATTTTTTGATATAGTGTATATCAACTATTAGAAGGTTGTAGCCTTCATCCCATTGAGTAGTGAGCTTCTTGGATAGTGAATCCCCACCCCTAACAGGGTCAGACCCTTAACTAGGTCATTGTACTTGCATTGTAAAGACTGCTCCTAATAGGGAAAAGGAACTTTAACAGGTTCATTATACTAGTGCAATATTTGTGGGTACTAATTCCCACCGGGGTTTTCTTCTGATCAAGGTTTCCCCGTAATCATATCATGTGTTATGTGTTCTTGAATTAAGATTCAATTGATATTTATTTGGTTTATGTTTAAAGTTGTTGAAATATAATAAATAGACAAACTCTAATTCACCCCCCCCCCCTCTCAGTGTTTCCAACAAGATTATGTTCCTCTTTGACAATAACAAGATTGCACAAAGAACTTTGAAAGCACAAGTTGATAAGAGAATACTAGGAGATAGTGGTTCTTAAAATTGAATGAGAAGAATAGCATCTCAATTTATAGAAAATGAGAAGCAATTGTTGGATTAGGCTGAAAGCTAATCTCTCAAGAACACCTGCATGCAAACCTATCACATGGAAGAAGAAAGATAAAGACAGAAGAAGAGAAAGCTATGGCGTCCAAAAAGCTAGAGACATGATATCCATGTTGAAAGAATAAATTTCTATTATCAACAAAAATGAATATAATACAATCTCCTTTATCTAAAACAAAAGAGGTGAATCCTTATAAAGGAATCACAAAACCCTAAAAGGGAAACCCTAAGGTTAGCTAAAGCAAACTAGAGTGAATAGGTAAGTTAGTAATTAGATCAAAATGATTTAATTAATAACTCAAAGGACTATTACTCTAACACCCCCCGTTAAGATAAGCTTAGGGAGAAGCAAAGCCTAGGAAACTACTGCAGAAAGCAGGAAAGATGGGTCCCAACAACAAGGCCTGATTAGGTACCCAAGTACAAGAAATAAAATAGATGAAGGAAACTGAGCCTTCAATCTAGGGAAAGTCCCAAAGAGAGGAACAAGAAAGAGCAAGAAGCATCTCTGAAGCATGAAGATGTAAACTCTGTCAGAAGAAACTGCTGGAACCCCCACTGAAGTGCATGACTAGGTAGAGAAGACAAATTCTAAAGAGCTAATCAATTGAACGACAGAACCAATAGAACCAACAGGTGGACCCCCCCATAATGCTGAATAGGGAGAGGTGACAGGAACACTAAAATGCAATGCTAGAAACATCTGCAGAAAGAAGAATCAGGAACACCAACAGTGAAACAGAAGTATAAGAATAGGATAAAGGGTGATGTCACTGACACATAGCATGGGCTAATGTCGTGGAAGGTATGTGCACTTGACAAAGGTAGATGAGCAAAAAATGGCATAACATCATAACCCCCCATGGCACTTTATAACAGAGGGAAAGTACAACACACAAAAGGTGTTCAAAATCCCTGAAATGTAAAAGTAGGCACTTTATCATAGTGCATTTATAGAATAATAAAATGCTATAGTAGAGAAGCATATGTGCTCAAAAGTTAGAAAGAAGAGTGAGCTAGAAGATCAGAAGAAGAGATCCTAGGACCTGTAGAACCCAAGTAATCTGCCAGAGTGTGAAAGATACCAAACTTAGAGGAGAGAGAACCTAGAGTAGAATCTAGAAAAAATACCCCTACAATTGAATAGCTCATTGAACCAGCTTTTTAACGATATCTGGTTTGCCAAAAACAGAGTCCAGATGAGAAAGATAGGGCTCCTAGAAGGAAAAAACAAATATCGGACTTTGACAGCAAAAAACACTATCGAAATAGTAGATCCAAAAATCCAAATCACCATAATCAAAAAGAGCTCAGAAAGAGCTTTTCGATGATATAACAAAGTCCAAAAAAGGCATCTGTATGCTCCAGATAGAGATCCAAAAGCAGACTTTAAGCCCCTAGGGCTAAAAACAATAGGCCCCTGGGCACATGGCGCACCCAGGGGGCCAATTCTGAAGCTCCTGGTCGTAGAGATGACAGTTAGCTAAGCAAAGGGGGCTGGGCCAGAGCCCTTGGTCTGTAATAGGACCAACTGCCAGGGCAAAGGGCCCGGCGAGGCTTAAACTTCCCCCATGGGTGGCGCAGAGGGCGGCGCACTGGCCGGGAGCAGAGCAGCGCGGGGGCACTGAGGAGGTGGGGGCCAGTGGCAGTGGGGGCTGGGAGGAGTAGGCCGGTGGTGGGGAAGCTATGGGTGGTATGTGGGTAGCGCGCCCCAAAAGACATTGACAGTGTTAAAAAAACCTTTAAAAAATATGATTTTTTTAATTTTTTCTTGAAAAATGTGCCTGTATGGCCCTAAGAGGCCAAAAAAATTCTCCCAAATGCTCCGGTGTCCAAATTGGATGAATTTTATATGGATTCTAGGGTTTTTGGGCCTTCTAGACGCAACTGTGAGGTCAATTTTGGTCCAAAGTGCTCCAAAAAATAGAGACCCCCCCAGATCCAATAAGAATTACCAAAGAAAGCCTGAAAGCTTCAAACCCTCGATATGTGAAGAGCTTGCTTTAAAAAAACTAGAATAGTGAGTAGCAGGAGAGCTCTGATACCATGTTGTATTAGGCTAAAAGCTAATCTCCCAAGAACACCTGCATGCAAACCTGTCACATGGAAGAAGCAAGATATAGACAGAAGAAGAGAAAGCTATGGCAGCCAAAAAGCCAGAGACATGATATCCATGTTGAAAGAATAAATTTCTATTATCAACAAAAATGAATACAATACAATCTCCTTTATCTAAAATAAAAGAGGTGAATCCTTATAAAGGAATCATGAAACCCTAAAGGGGAAACCCTAAGGTTAGTTAAAGCAAAATAGAGTGAATAGGTGAGTTAGTAATTAGATCAAAATGATTTAATTAATAACTCAAAGGACTATTACTCTAACAACAATTAGGTGAAATAGAGAGCATAAATCAAATGCACAATGGAGGGAAAAGAAGGTAGGATTCTTGGAAGCATGATTAGGGGAAAATGAATGAAGGAGATATTGAAGATATTGAAGAAGCACCTTAATAGGGATGTGAATCCTCAATTAAGGGATATGACAATTAGGTGAGATTAGGAAGATTTAATTCAATAAATAAATCAATATTCCTCAAAAATCAAAATTAGTATTTATGAAATTATAAAACCCCATAAATTAGAATTATCCAATTTATTAATTATAAATTAATTAATTGTTAAGACTTAGGAAAAGGGGAATAAATAAAGTCAATTTATTTATTTAATTAGGACATAGGGATAAACTATAGTTTATTCATCCCAAGAGGATAGATTAGTGAATTATCGATCAAATTGAAGGTATTAATGTATAATTGAATTGATTTTTATAATATTGATAAGGACTAGGATCGATTCTGATGATTCTGGAATAGTTTAGGAAATCACGAGGCATCGATGAACTTTGACAATGCTCTCGAAATTATGATTGGAAATGATTGAATAGCGCCAATGAACTTTGATGGTGTCATAGGATTGAAATGGAAATGTGGAAATGTCGATGAACTTGGACAATGTTCCCAAAATAATAATGATCAGAAATAGCATTGATGAACTTTGACAATGCTATTGGAAGAATTAAATGATAATAAGGCATCGATGAACTTTGACAATACCAGAGGATTGATTGAAAGAGATTGATAAGACATTGATATGATTTTGGACTCAAATGAGTTTGGAATGATCTTGGATTGATTTAGGAAGATGATCAATTTGGCCAAAGTGAAAGAAATGTTAGTAATTGATGACATGGAAGAATGCCACAATATTAGTGAATGATAAAGATCAAACACACAATATAGAAGACATGTTAAAAAGGGGGCATAGGAAATGAACCATTTTTAGGTGTCTACAGGGCTAAGTCAAAGAAGTAATTCTCTCTATCCTTCTATAGGACCTTCCCCATGACATTCATGAAGAGCCAATTTTGTAAGGCCTCATTGATTATTTCTTCCATGGGTTCTTTATATTCTTGTTCATGGCCATCATGTAAATGAGGATCTTCTTGGTTTATCTCATCGTGTCTTTCTTCCATCCCACCTAGACCATGGTTTAGGTTTTTATCAGCCTCATCATTACATAAGTCATTCATGTTTCCCAAGGTCATGGCCATGTTTTGTGGCTCTTCTTCCTTTTGTCCTTCAATGGGTAAAGGAGTTACAACTGGTTCTCGATTTGAGAATGAAACCCCTTGACGAAGATAATTCCCATCTAGTAACAAGGTATTTCTGGTGTAATGTGACCTAGTAAAGGCTGAAATTAGTTTGATTGATTGCAAGTTAACAAGAACACCTTAAAATCCTTTTGCAATTTGAAATTTTAACCATATGTACGGATTTTAACTAGTTAGGGTTATAGTCACAGAGAACTCCAAAAAGGCTATCTGGAAAAGTTATAAAATTTTGTCCAAACCCTCTGAAAATACTTTTTGTTTGCCTCTTTTTTTTTTGGGCATCACTTTACTACAGTGTACGCGTGACTTTGCACTTTGTAGGCGGTAACTAGAATTGTTGTACATGACACTCTGCGGTTTTTAGGTGGTGTTTATCTGTTTATAGGCGTTGTTTGAAAACTTTTAGGCCTCACTTTCTAGTGAGTTAGGCATTGTTTCAATACTTTCAGGTGTAACTTTAGTTTATAGGCATGATAGAAATGATTGTAGGTGTTGCTTGACCTTATGTATGTGTTACTTTGTTGATTAGGTTGGTTTTTCATAGTTTTTAAGGTTTTTAAAATTGTAAAGTCTATGATCAGATTTGTAGGATTGAATTCTTTCTTGAAAATTAAGACACAAACACAGTACACACATCAAGTTTGCATCTTACCCCTAAAACACACTAAGTGTATGTTCTCATATGTTTTCATGGGTCTTGTACAAGAAATTATTCCAAACAATCTACCTAGAGTCAAATTTTGTGATTAAAAATGACTCTAAAAAGGTAGCTTGCTACTTAATCGGGTTGTAATTATCCTCTATTCTAAACCACAAAGAGTGTCTTATACCCTCATTACAAGGGCTTCTCACACACATAAAATTATAATTTTGCACAATCCCGAAGGACTACTCAAGGAAGTGAAGATTCTCAACACAACTTAGTCACCACCCCTTTGGGGATGAGTGTGTTTGATTATAGTGGGTCAAATTAGTCTCACGGCTAAAGTGAGTGTATCCCATTTGAGTTGTTCCCTCTCACAGCCTTCATAAAGGTATTCTCAGGAGGCAGGCCCTTTATGGATCTAACACGTTAATGAAAGCAAAAAAAATGAACATAGTCAAGTAAGTTTGGGAATTTGATTCACTCAAAGAGTGAAGAACATATCCCTATTACTTTCCTTAGTTTTAAACACTTCAAACAATTTTGTTCATTTTTAACCTCTTGACAAGGAGGTTTTTAATGAATTGAAATGTGTGGTTCAATTTATTCCCTTTCTTTCTACCACCCAAACAAAACACTTTTGGTTTTTTGATCAACTTTGAAAATTTGAGAGCATATACCTAATGTCTTGTTTGGAATAGACAATAATAGGGTAACCCTATTAAGCTAGAGTCAAATGAAATGCCACAATTTAATCAATGCAAGCTTGTTAAGTAGAATACCTTTTTTTGAAGCTAGCAAAAGCTAGGTGCATTTTTAAAAGATTTTTGCTTTTTTGATACTCACCTAGTAGTGATAGTTCCTTCTCCCTATCCTTGATCAAGTTACTCAAAACCATAACCAAAGTGAATAAAAACCAATTGAAATGACAACAAAAATTAAGATCCTTAATCAAATTTTACAAAATTACAACTTAAGGACTTAATGAAAAAAATCAATTTAGAGAGGGAAACTTCTTTTTGTAAGCATTACTGATTTTAATAAAATTTTCAAATAACACTTGCTCTTCCTCTAAACTATCCAAAATAATAGCACTATGAATTTGATTGGAGTGCTTGTTTTGGATTCTTACCTCTTTGCTTTCCATTTTGACCCTCAACTCTGGTTTCTGCACCTTTAAGTGTATGTTCATCTACAAAAAAAGTAACAATAGAGAATTAGTAATCCAAATTTATCAATCTGCAAGTAAGAAAACATAGAAAATGGTGTGTCATTTTGCATCTTATAAGCGTTACTTTACAATATTATACATGTTGCTTTGCACTACTTTAACCATTGTTTTGCACTCTGCTAGGCATTACTTTACTAATAACAGGCATTAAAAGAAAGTGATCAAGTGTGAAAAAGTTGATTAAAAGTGGTAAAATAAAATGCACATGTGGCAAATAAAAATTTGCAAGCGTTATTTCCTGAATGCCAAGCATCTCTTTACGAGCACAGGCATCACTCTTTAACTGGCAAGTGTGACAGAAATTAGACAAGAAGTGAGAAGGAATTCTTAGGCATCATTTGAATGCTTGCAGGTGTCATCATTTATCTCGTAGGAGTCACTTTGCCTGCAATCTGCAAAATAAACATAAAATGAATTACAAAACACACAAAATATGAAAAAAAAATGAGGATTAGAGGCTCAAAGCCCCACAGTGGGTGCCATTTGTATGTGTGATTTTTACACCTTCATGAGATTAGTTTATTTCCTAACAATTCTATGGAAAAATATATACAATCAAGCTAAGAATTGAAAATAAATCATTAAGCATCCCATGAATCTCTAACTAAGCATGCTAATAGAGAGCTCTTAGCTTAAATTTCTACTAGTGACAATCCTAGAATGAGAAAATTGATAATGATATGCCTATCTAGTTCATAATTCTCTCAAATTGTCTCAATAGTTCACTCAAATGCTCTCACAAATGCTTGAAAATGTTGTCAATTGCTTTGATATTTCTCTCAAAATGACTATAGCGAGGATTCTTTGCATTCAAATGTCTAGGATTTTTTATGATTAAAAAATAACTTCTACTTATAGGATTTTCCCAAGTGTAGGGGGTGGAGTCAATTGATCATGGTTTAGCCTTGGTTGAGTGAAAGGCTTCAAATGGTTTCAGAAGGGGGGACGATTTAAATGATTGTCTCAAATCTTGGGACAAGATGAGTGGATGGAATTGAAAAGACCAAACGAGTGGTAGAGATTGCAAATTTGGAGTGATCCATGTGCTTTTCCTTCTCAATTCTCATTGGTTCCTCAAATTCATGTTGAAAGATATTATAATTTATTAATTCAATCAATTAATTAAATTAGCCATGTAGGAGAATAGGTTGGATTTGATTTTTGATTTAAACTATACAATTAATTGATTAAAATCAATTATATAGTTTGATTAATCCTTTTAGGCTTATATGTAATTATTTGATGTTATTTGTTAATTGATCCTTAGATTTAATTGATTTATCCCAATTTGATTTAATAAAAGTCCATTTGATTTGATTTGGTCTATTTTGATGAGTTTTAGAGCAAATTTGATTGAAACACATATATGAGTTGAAATAGAACACCTGATCAATTTTAGGTGTCTACAGGTATAAACCATTTTTGAGCCTGCACACAAGTAAGACTTTAAAAATTCTCAAAGCAATAATCCCACATTGGTGGGGTAAGTGCATTCTGTAATGTTTAAAACCAAAAGAACATGTATAGTAATGTGAAGAAGAGCAAGAGGCTCTGGGTGCGCGCACGTAGGAGGCACCTCGGTTTGCATGCCAGGTAGGTGAATTCAATAAGAAGCATGTTTTTGGTGGGACCCACATATAGAAGAGATAGGACATGTGGTGGTAGGGTGCTGAATCACTAGAAAACCTATGGTTAGCTGAAGATTGCAAGATTTGGAGATGGTAGTTAACTAACCATGTCTCCAAGTGGCCAAATGCTAGCAGTCAAGTCCAAAAGATCTAGAGATTTAGAGATAGTGCAGTCACATGAGCTCCAGACTTAACCACAAATAGAGAAAACAATGTAAGATTGAAAGATAGCAGTTAATAAGCCACAACACCAGGTCTCCAGATGCTGGTGGTTAAGACCAGATCATTCTGAGATTATGCGTGAGCCGTCAAATCAGATTGAGATATCAATTGTTGTCTCACAATATCCCAATAATCCCATGGTCAAGGAAAGAATTCCAAGATTTAGAGACTAGTGTGATCTCCCAATCTCCAGATGAACCCAGGGTCAGAGTGGGGTTAAAGTTGAGTTTATTCAAAGATTAGGAGATAAAGGCTCTCTCCAAGTCTCTGGATAAACCCAGGGTTGGAAAAATGATTCAGATATTCAGAGACTTGCTTAATCTCCCAATCTCAAAATAAACCAAGGTTAAGGATGAGTTCAAGTCAATTTTATCTAGAGATTTAGAGACAAGGGCATTCTCCAAGTCTCTAGGTAAACTCAGGTTTAGTGTAGAAATTCAAAGATCTAGAGATAAAGGGTAATATCCAACTCAACCAGGCAAGACTAGTTAAAGTGAGCATCAAACCAGCACTTACACTTGTTAAAATCTGGTGAATTATGGGAGCAAAAGTGCAAAAAAGAGAAATTTCAAGATAAGGAATGTGTATATTTAAAGGTAAAAGGATTTAAAAGACTATAGTATGTGAATAAATATTAAAGGCTAAGTAAAAGTCAGATTTGCATAGACAAGATATTATATGATAAAATTGAAATAAAATGCAAGTTAAAGCATTGAAACATTATAGTTCTTGTGAAATATTTTTATTTCAAGCTTGAAAGAGAAGCATTCATGGGAGGAAATTTTCACAGAGAATGAAATCAGATTTTAGAGAGCATGTGTGGAATCAAATTGGTTAAAGAGAATGATTGCAAGCAAGAGGCAGTTATAAGAGAATATCAAATCAATTTTTGAGAGGAAGAAGATATTTTCTTGGAAACAAGTAGGTTTCAGTTGCTAAAATTGGCTTTCCCTTTCTCCTATATATTTCTTTTTCTCCATTGTTACAAGGATGGTGAAATTAATGCTACTAGGTAGTTTCTTTATTCTGAGTCTATGTTCAAAGTTTTTTCATTATAATATATTGAAATAGAAGGATTTTAATGAGAATATAATATAAATTCCTTTTACATATATGTGATGTATTCATGTGCTTGTTTTTGAATTCTTGTGTATTAAATCTGTAAAGCATTTTATATACACTAGTTATAAGGTAACTATGAGATTGTTTGTAAGGTTTTTTCAAGGAGAGAGTAAGTCTTAAGGGTAGTTTCAGAGATTTCCATACTTTCATAAGAATTTAATACATAGATGTGGGAATGAGAAGGTGACTTGTAAGGCATTTCAACTGGGTTATTGATGTGTTATTATTAATAAGTTTCTGCAGATATACCTTCTTTTGACTCTTTGCCCAATGAATAAGGCAATGGTCTCTACTGGTCTAGCAGTGATTATAATCAATTCATCAAATATTGAACAATCTTTTATTTTCTTCTTAAGAGCATAGATGTCTAGGATCTGTATTGAAGAATATAAAAATTATTGTTGATTCATTAAAGAATTGAATCCATTAGGTTAGCCTACATGAGCCTCTGAGCTCAAAGAGAAGAAGGATGTAAATCCTTAATCCACTGTCTGATTTATTGAAACAATAAGTCAAGAGGTACACCTGTCTGAGTCTATGGAACTCAAAGAAGGAGAATCAAATCCTCATCAAATAGTCATTTTACATGCAAGAATCATGAGTTGGGAGTCATAGATTCAACCATTGATGCTTATACCGATTTTGCAAGAAAAATCGCTAACAAAATGGTGACTCTGCTGCGAAAAGATGTATAAAATATTGTTGAACTTATCAAAGAACCTTTGATGCTCTAAATTTCATAGCCAATCCTATAAATATTTTTGAAATCTAATCTCATACTTGTTGTGGGTGTTAGTAATAACTGAGGGGGGGTGAATCAGTGGCCTCAAAAATATTCCATTAATCAACCCAAAAACTTTGTACCACAATATTAAGCCTCTATTTATCTTCAATCCTATAAGATGAATGCCTCCAAATACTTTTATCAAATTAATACTACTTGGAATGCTTTATAAAACCTTCTACTATATGTATACTGAATATCAGTCTGTTAATTTACCAAAAGACAGTAAATTATCTATAGTATACTGATCAATCCAATTAAGTTATGTGTAATACAAAACACTAAAGTAATGACTCATAAACACATTGACACATGTATTTTTAATGTGGAAACCCTGTTAAGGTAAAAACCACTTGGGTCCAGTAACCCAAGATTTTTACTCTTCTAAAGTGAGCTTTGTGAAGAGCCAACCCTGTTAAAGGTTACAAACACACTGTTAGGTGTGACCTTATTAGAGGATTTAAAATTTTATTATGTCAATTGATATCGGGCATCTCTATGCTACCTTCCTTGATTAAATACTCACTTGGCCTATCAATAGGTTTCTGGCATCTCATGCTATCTTCATGATCAAACTATTTGATACTCCTTGGGATGTATCTCAATATAGAAAGGATCTTTAAATCCCACTCGGTTAAGAGACTTTCTGAATCAATGGTTAAACTGAAATAGTATGATCTATTCACATATATAGCTTATACTTGCAGAATTTTAAATCTATTGTAATCTCATAAAACTATTTTGACCAATATATCTCAGTTTATACCTTTGCTCCACTTTGATTCTGCTCGGTGATGTTGTGCTCTCTTTCTTGGTGTCTGTAGAAAACTTTAGCTCTTTCCTCAGCTTGTTGATTAGGATTGTATGAAGTTTCTCTTCATTAGTTTCTCTTTAGCATCCTCTTTTCATTCATTCACCCAACACACCAATTCCTAATGAATTGTGTTGTCTCTTTATAGACATGATATCATTGTTATTAAGTTCTTCATTTTCTTGATCTTGGCGTGATCCACAATTCTCTCCAATTAAATTTAAAGAAAAACTCTTGTTTTATCTCGTAGAGATCTTCTTTCCAACTGGACAAAACAAATTTAAATCCATTACTTATCTCTAGCTTTATCTTGTCAATGGAAAAAAAGATAACTACTAGTTAACTCTATATTTAGCTCTGCCATCTAGATATTTTGTCATTTTTGAAATTAAGTTAATTTTGTCAACACTCCAGTTCTCCTCAGGCTTCACCATCGGTTTATACTATGTTTTTGGCCGTCGGTTATGCTTTTGATTCTGCTCATCGATAATGATCATCGCTATTCTTTATTGGGCATCACCATGACTTGACTTTCATTGATTTATGTCCGTCAGTGTCCACTGACCATCCGTGTTTGAATTCATATTGTGAATGCTTGTTTTTTATGCATTACTGAAATCATAATATTTTTCTCTTTGATTTTGTGAAGTATTTAACACTTTGATTATAACCGATTAGATTATATCAAGTTGAGATCAATGACAATACAATCCATGAACTGATTTGATGTCTTGCATTTCGGTGATCAACTTAACATCTTCAAACATTCAATCAGTTACATGTCATCAATCTCTCCCTTTAGTATTGATGCCAACATACTACATTATCATACTATAATATTACTAATAAAATATGAAATATATGTTAATCTTTAAAGTCTATTGATGATTAGTGACCAACACTTAGTCATTCACTTAGGCATTTTTAGTTGGCTATCACTGTGGCCGAGCAACATTGCCAAGTAGTTTTCAGTTTGCCTAGTTACATTGCTGAGCTGAGTTACATTGTCAAGCCGAGTAGGACATAGGGATGTTAAGTGTCGAGCGACAGAAAAGTCAAGTTTTGAGTAGAATAGTTTTTATATACATGTCTGGATTGATACAAACTTTGAGGATAAGTGATCTGGCCGACTTGTATAAGCTTTTTGGGATGACTTATGTATGCATTTAATATTCTTCTATGGATTTAGTTATGCATTTAATTGTTTTATCCTATGAATGACCTATTGTAAACATTAATTGTGATACCATCAAGGTATGGGTATCATATCTTGATCATTGATCTAGATCTTGCTATCAGATTTGAACAGGTATATTAGATTGCTTCTAGACCCTATTTTGTAAGTGTGTGTAGGGTGAGAGTAGATGAATTGTCTAGTGACTACATTTTGAAGTGAAATGAACAAAGGATTATTTTTTTAAGAAGCAGAGATCAAGCAAAGTGAGAACATAGTGAACAACAGAGTAAATTTATATCATATTATGAGATCATAGAAGGTACTGAAAAGAGGAGATCAGTCATCAGCATCAGAGTGCATAATGAAAAATCAATACTTGAGACATTCTAATCATTGTATCAGGTGAAAATCTCTTAACAGAGTGGTTCTAGTAGACCTTTCTTTATCTCCTAACAAAGTGCTTACTTTATTGTAAGTTGAAATCCTTTAACAAGGTAGATTGTAATGATCTTAATCTCTTAACCGGGCAGACCTTTAACAGGGTAGATTACATTTTGTAATCAACATTTGTAACCTTAACAGGTACACTTTATTACTGCAGTAGTGGAGAATTTTGTGGGTGTCATCCCCACCCCAATTTTACCTATTTGGGTTTCTGGGTTACCAACTTATTGTGTTATGTGTTATTTATTTCATTGTGTGGATACTATCTGAGATTACATTAGATTCATATATGTATGAATGTGGATCAGTTTGTTTTAAGTGTTTAATTTTGAAGATTCGATTCACCCCCCCTCTCAGTATCTTGCTTTCCCATTATTGTATTTCCAAAAATTGGTATCAAAGCTCAATTCTCTAAAAAGTTCATAATTAGCTTGAGAATTCAGATCTTGAGATGGAGATCTACAAGATGGGTAAAGTGATTGAGAATTAAAAGATTGATATTCAGCTAGCACTGCAACAGCTTGAGACTGCTAGACAAGAATTAAAGAAGTCCTTGACTGCTAGGAGAGATCTGGCCAAACTAATGAATGACACTCATTATCAGGAAGAGGACACCATAAATCTATTTCAGAATGGAGATTCTACTAAGGGCGAAGTAGCAATAGTAGATCTATTGGAAAATAATAGTGCACTATGTGAAGAAGTAAAAAACTTGAAAAGGGAACAAGAAGCCCAATCAATAAGAATGTGTGAAGTTGTTGAACAAAAAAAGAAAGCCGAAGATGACAAGGCTATGGCAGAAGAAGACAAGAGAATGATGACTACTAGACTTGATGAAAGAACACATGATGTGAAAACAATGATAGTCAATCAAGTAGACATGGCAAATCAACTACTGCTTGTGAATCAGGAGATCAGTAGGAAAGACTTGGAGATTGTAAATCTTAGATCTGAGAATAGAAAATTGAAAGATGAATTGAGATTTGGGAAAGATCTTAATAATAGAGTGAATGATCTGAGTGCAACTCTGAGCTACTTTGAACAACTGGTGGAAGCATCAAGAAGACCTAAAGATTCTTCTGGATTAGGTCACAATGAACAACATACAACCACTAAAGATGGAGAATCATCTAAGACAGGTTAAAGAAGGAATGCAAAGCCAAGAAACAACAAACCTATTTGTCACCACTATGGGAAACTAGGTCATAGAGAAAACATTTTCCAAAGCAAGAATGGTAAGTCCAATCTGAAAACTAATTTTAATGGTTACTGCTTTAATTGTAATAAGTTTGGATATCAAGCATGTGAATGTAAGGCAAAGGAAAGAAAAACACCTAGACTCAATGGTAATTTCTATAACTGTCACAAATATGGTCATAGAGAAAAAGATTGTAGATCTAAAGGTAAACAGTAGTGGACATCAAAGGTACAAGAGAAATCACCAAGAAAAGGCAATTCTTACAATTGGGATTACAATACATGACATAGTTGTCATTACTGTGGTGAGTATGGACATGTTCTAGAAAACTGCATAAGGACACATTTTAGAGGTAAGTCTAAAATTTGGATGAATGGAAGCCTAGTTTGTCACAGTTGTCTAAAAATTGGACATACAAGAAAAGATTGCAAGACTAGAGTACTTGCTCCTACAGTTGAGAAAATTAGAGCATAGATGAACAATACATGGGTTAAGAAGTCTGAACCATGCAACAGTGAAGCTAATGAAGTTGAGGTCACCCAATCCAATGGACACTAAGGCCAAGTTCTTTAGTGAGTGTTGAGTTTTGTTGGCCAAGTAAAATTTTGTGAAGGCCGAGTTTAGTATGCCGAGTGGGATGCAAGTTGTGTTAAAGCCAAGGACAGCTGGCCTGTTAATAATAACAAAGAGGGGGGGTGAATTAGTGACCTCAGTAATTTATCCAATTTAAAGTTTAATCCACCAATCAATACTTCTCAAATTATTAAGTCCCAACAAGATGCATGCCTTTGAAATACTTGAGACAAAAAACTGTCTGTCGGTTTACCTTGTCTATTCTTATTCTCCTCGATAACCGAAAAGTAGTAAATAGTATTTATCGATACTCAATAAATATGCAGAGTATACCAGTCAATCCATAAATGCATATGTAGAATGTAAAGCAATAAAGTAATAAATCATACACACATAACACAAGGATTTTAATGTGGAAACCCTGTTAAGGGAA
>MU227928.1:649669-663502 GCA_018584345.1 Thuja plicata
ATAAGGTTCTTAGGATTTTACTTACCACTATCTCCTCTTCAAGTGTACCTCCAACACCTCGTATAGCATTGACTACTTCTTTTATTCTTGTGTTGTACTATGTGATATTTTCACCTTCTTTCATTCTGAGATCATCAAACTTTTCTCTAAGGCTTTCTACCTTGGCTCTCAGAACATTTGCATCACCACCATGTACAAGTTTCAACTTGTCCCACATTGTCTTTGCATTTTTGCAATCTTTGACATCCTCAAATTCAGCATCATAGAGTGAGGTTGAAAGTTCTATAACCATGCAGTTATGTTCATGCTTTACTCTTAATTGATCCACTGTCAATGGTCCTATAGGTAACACATATTCAATATCTAAGTATTGAGTAATATCATTGCCAATACCTGATAAGTGAAGCTTTATCCTTCTTTTCCATGAAGCAAAGTTGTCCTTGTTCAACTTGGGCACATCTTGTATGTTCATCTTGTGATCTTTTACTTAGGTCTTGAAACCTTCCTTCTAAGTACATAAGCTCTGATACCAATTGTTAGTAATAACTGAGAGGGGGGGTGAATTAGTGGCCTCAGTAATTTATCCAATTTAAACTTTAATCCACCAATCAATACTTCTCAAATTATTAAGTCCCAACAAGATGCATTCCTTTGAAATACTTGAGACAAATAACTATCTGTCGATTTACTTTGTCTGTTCTTATTCTCCTCGATACCCAAAAAGTAATAAACTGTATTTACTAATACTCAGTAAATATGTAGAGTATACCAGTCAATCCATAAATGCATTTGTAGAATGTAAAGCAATAAAGTAATAAATCATACACACATAACACAAGGATTTTAACGTGGAAACCCTGTTAAGGAAAAAACCACTGGGACCGGTACCCCAAATTTTCACTCTTCTGAAGTGAGCCCTCTTAGGAGCCAACCCTATTAAAGGTTACAAACACACAGTTAAGTGCGACCTTTTTATAGGATTTTTATACATAGGTTGTCACTTAGTATCTGGCATCTATGCTACCATCCTTGAATCAATCTCATGACTGTCAATAGGCTTTATGCAAATCTTACTACCATCCTTGAATCAGCCTCCTTCTTAAACTATCAATAGGCTTTAGGTAAAACCGGTGCTACTATCATGAGTCAACCTTCTGGTAATCTGTTAGGATATACCTCAATTACAAAAGACTGTTAAGTCCTGCTCTGTTAAGAGACTTAATTCTTCAATGGTTAAACTGAAACAAAATGACCTATTTCTAATGCAACTAAACTGCAGATTTTCAGATCTATTTACTTACAATATCTTTCTAATCAATGTATCAATACAATTCCTTTGTACTTAACTCTTTCTGCTCTGTGATGTTGTACTTTTCTGTTCGTCGGTGTTTGCAAAATTCTTTAGCTCTCCCTTAGCTTGATTGATCAGGACTGCATGAAGTGAATCCTTCATCAGTTTCTCTTCAGCATCTTCTTTCAGTTCACTCCCCTGTGTATCTAATTGCATGCCTGTGGGAGTAAATTATGATTGTCTCTTATATAGACATGATATTCCTTAATTCTAGGTTCTTGATTCTTGATTCTTGGCGTGAAAAACAATCCAGCCAAATTTATTTGAGGTTTTTACTCCTGATTTATCTTGTATTTATCTTCTTGCCAACTGTACAAATCACTTACTTAACTATGGTCGAATAAAACAAATAAAACAACCAGTTAAGTCTATCCTTTAGCTCTACCAGCTAGATATTTTGTCATTTTCTGATCTCTCTGTTCTATCAATCAATTCTGCAGTTCATCGCTGGTAACAACTATCAGTTCCATCAGTGTAACTTCAGTTAGCTTTGGGATCTCTGTCCTTCAAGCATCATTGGATCTTTCTCATTTGGCAACACTATTTTTAGCTCATTGGTCATCCTGTGATTCTGCTTCATCGGGAAACAGTGTCTTTTTCTCATCGGGCATTTACTGTGACTTTTATCTTTATCTTTATCGATGGTGTGCACTCCACCGGTGTAGTCTGTCACTTAGTGAATACTTGACTTTTATGCATTGCTGAAGGTATAACCTTTATTCCATTGAATCTCTAAATTATTTGGCATTATGTATATGAGCATACATATGATATCAAGTTGACATCTATGACAATACAAACCATTAACTAATTTAATCTCTTGCATCATCTTCAACTTAATATAGTGAACCATTTAATCAGTTACATGTCATCATGGCCTGCACTAACTCAATGGGTAGAACATTCATTGTTTACCTACCTTGACCTTTCAAATTCTATAAAGGATGAACAGTTGACATTTCATTTTTACCTTGCGATTTTTTACTATTTATGAAGTGATTGAAGTAATTTTTAGAATTGATCTTAACGGAGTTAGCATCGAAGATTTCATCAGCATGCCGTCAACAATCCTAAGGTGAACACTACAATGAGCTACTTTTTGAGGTACTCTATTTTTCATCTCTCAAACCCTAATTTTCAAGATAATGGCTGTAAGTTCTTTCGCACCAACTAAGAGTATGGAGCCAGAACCAAAGCAAATTCAGTTAATACAGAGTGATCAATGTGAACCTCTCAACTTTTGAGTTGTTCCTGAAAGTGTGATTCAGAGTGATTTAATGGGAGCCCTCTCATCTATTCCACCCAAGGTACTCATGATTCATGATGTTTGATCGTGTTATATGGTTAATATTTGTGAAGTAGGTGATAGTAAAATAAGGAAATCCTACAACAAATTGTGTGACAATGGAGTTTTGAAGGCAAAATTCAAACATTTAGCTAACAAAGGGTTACCTCGTGCCCTAGATTTTCCACAAGGTTTCAAAGATGAATGGATTAAGGTTATCCTTAGCTGAGTTCATGACATGTGTATGTGGTTGGATAATGGACCAGTCAAGATCACCAAAAGCATGATTCATCAAGTGACTGGATACTCTGTAGTGAATGGGAAATGGACAATGAGAGATAACAGCAAAGAAGAAATTACATTGAACACTGGAGCCATATGGAACAATAGAGGTATGGCCATCTCTATAATTATAGACCTAGAACTTGATTTTGGAGTAAGAGTAATAGCACATAAGTTCTATCAGTCGAGAAGATTGGATAGTGTTCCTTGTACAGCCATTGATCAGGCATGGAAAATTGTTAAGAAGAATCATACATATGATCTTACTGAGTTACAATAGACACAATTAGCCAAGAACCTAACATCAATCAGAAATGCTAAGAGCTCATCATATAAGTTTGGTCTTTACTAGTCTATATATTTTTCAACATTCAGGATACATTTCCTACATTGGGAAATATTCTTTGGAAAAAGGATAGACCCATAACAGTTCAGATTAGTGAATGTATTGAGAAACTAGGAAGTAATTTCAATAGCATTATGGGGAGCTATTTTGTAGAATTCAAGAAGAGAATGAGATTAAGGACTAGGATTCCTAAGTCACTAGTGGAGAAGCACTATGAAGAAATCTATTTTCTAGTGGATACAGATAATACTTATATCCAGGCCGTGACTCCTAGGATAACATGCTTAAAACCATTGCCATATGAAATTAATATTGATGAAGCATCAACTACCATCATTGCACTCCTAGCCGAGGCAATTGATACTACAACAGAGAGATTTGGAAATTTTGATGAATCTAAGGCTAAAATTTCTAGAAGTTTGAATGAGGGAACTATGTAGAGGAAAAGAAAGAAGATTGTGAAAAACCTGAAGAAAATGGTTGGCTTGGGTAGTGATGAAGAACCTGAGGATGCACCTTTAGGCCTAACCACTAGAAAAGGTGAGGATATTTCTATAGAGGAGGAAGTAAGTGCTTCAGAAGAGGTTACTAAGAAAGCTAAGGGAAAGAAACCATCAATTGTCATAGTAACCAAGCCGAGCAAAGCCAAACCCAAGGTTACACCTCCTATAGCTAATCATCCGAGGACTAGAGCATCTAATGTTACTTCCCCAGTAGAAGTACAAACTAAAGTATATGGTAAGAGGAAATTTGTAGAAAGTAGTTCTGGAAAGGAAGCAAAGGTTTCTCCTAAGGCTGAGTCGAGTAAGCCAGCAAAAAGACCAAGAAGGAGATTAAATTTGGGGAAAGATAGTAATTTGGACAAGATAGAAACTGATGAACCCATCAATATACCTACAACACAATTTAAGAAACCAGCAATTATTGATGACGTATGTGACACTTTGAGGAATTTAGCAGGGTTAGCAACTTTTAAGTTCATTAAGTATGAAAAGTTGAAAACTGTAGACAGGTACAAAGTACAGGAAGCACTCTTAGATATGATGAGTACTTTCAAATTAACTCCTATAGAGATAGGAAATCATGTGCCTGATGAACTTTATGATTTTTTGTCAAGCAAATGGGAATTTGCACTTGCCACAGAAAGACAGATCAAGGAAGGAACTCTAGCCCAGGTAATGCTTGAGCTCACCTCAAAACAAAGAGCCAAATTCATTGAGGAGTACAAGAGTAGGTTTGTTCCTAAACTCAGAGGCTATGTTGTACTAAAAATTGACATTTAAGGTGTAGTATAGCAAAGCACAAGAATCTAGAAGGAAATCTTTGGACTGGCCGTTCCAAAAGACAAGAAATCTGGTGAAGGGACATATGAGAAAAAGACAAAAGAAGTTGAAGTGAAGACTACCCCAGAGCCAAAGATAACTCAAGATCAAATTTCCATAGAACATGACAAGACCAAAGACGCATTAGATGCAACAAATTTTGTTGATCTGACTGCAGATAGTCCTATGGATTTTATAGTTGATGACCCAAGCAATTTGAATGCTGAGGAACAAGAGATGCTGAGTGGTAAAGACACTGATTCACCTATTAAGGCAACTGATACCGAAGAAGGGAAGACCACAACATCTGATGAGATAATTGAAGTTGTCAATGATCAGAAAAGTGAAGAGAACCATAAAACAAATGAACAAGAGGTAACTTCACAGAATCCACCTATTTTAGAGGTTGTGAAAACCATTTTAGATAGTGGAGTAGTGATAACAGATACTGTTGATAAGCCTAAAGAAGAAGAGGTAATGCAAGTGTTGGTTGATCTACCACACTCTGCATCATCCACTCCTATAGGTCTTAAAATTGGTGGTATGCCCAATCCACAAACAATATTAATAGAATTAAAAGAGGCATTGGATATTGACACTGTCAAAGGGAAAGATATTATGCTGCCGAGCATAAGTTCTCCAGAGTTGAAGAAGAAGAAAATCTTGAAGAAGAAGTCTCAGATTCTAGATGTAACATTAGATGAAGTCATTGTGATTCTACAATGGGATCCCAATGAGTTATCTTTTGAACAAATAGGGACTCTTCAAGAATTACTTAAGAGGAAGAAGAGACAGGAAGAGATGAAGATAGAACAAAAGCAAAAGTAGGTGTTGCATGACATCAAAGACATATTTGCAAAGGATTTTGACTTAGAGGATGAAATGCCTCAAGCTCCAATCATTGATCAGCTAGTCAACATTGTACAGAAATTAACTGATGAGGACATAGACAGCAATGAAAAGCTTCTACAATGGTCCAAGAGAATATTTGAGAGCAAAGTTCTAGAGAAAATCTCATAAGAGATTGCCACAAAACAAGTTGAACTTTCTATTCTTGTAGAAACTTTAGAGAAACTTACAACCAATGTTTATTCTTTGTATAGGAAATTATGTGATGTTGAATTTTTCACAAAGGATAATCTATAGCTTTTTGAGAAGCTACAGTTAGATTTGAGATCAATGGCACTACTTTGGGTAAAGATACTACCTCTAGTTCTTTACATCTTAATAAGTTGATAAATGCACAACAGAGAATAGCTGAGCTTATGGCTAAAGATGGTCGAATAAGGGCCAAATTGATAACTATTTAGACAATCCTGTTGCCTCACTTGGAGGTAATATAGAAGGAACTTTCAATTGCAAAGGAGTTATGACAGAGTAATGCAAATCTATCGACTGCAGAAAGTTTAGTGAGTCTAGCTGCCGAGATAGAAATCAAATTGGAAGTTATGAAGATTGTAAAGGAAAGCTGGGATACTACATTTGAATCCACCCTGCAGCTTCATAAATTTTTTTTGGATAAGTAAAACTTAACCCCACTAGCAATCAGTGACAAAAACAAGGGGGAAGTTGGTAAGGAAGTATGAAAGGATACAGTATTATACATCAGTACAGTACAGGTACACTTGTATATAATTTTTGAAGGGATGTAAACTTGTATATTATTCTGATTATATTCCTAGGGGGAGTACTTAGTGTACTTAGGAAATATTTTGATGAAATGAACGGAAGTAATGATAAGTTTATTTTCCACTAATATCAAAGGGGGAGATTGTTAATCTCTAAAGTCTGTTGATGATTAGTGACCAACACTTAGTCATTCACTTAGGTAGTTTTAGTTGTCTATCACTGTGGCCGAGCTAAAACTATGCAAGGTCGAGCAACATTGCCGAGTAGTTTTTAGTTTGCCTAGTTACATTACCAAGCTGAGTAGGACACAAAGATGTTAAGTACCGAGCGATAGAAAATTCAAGTGCCGAGTAGAACACTTTTTATATACATGTCTAGAATGATACAAACTTCAAGGATAAGTGATATGGCCGACTTGTATAAGCTTTTTGGGCCAACTTATGTATGTATTTAATATTCTTCTATGGAGTTAGTTATGCATTTAATTGTTTTATCCTATGCATGACCTATTGTAAACATTAATTGTAATACCATCAAGGTATGGGTATCAGATCTTGATCGTTGATCTAGATCTCACTATCAGATTTGAACAGCTATATTAGATTGATTCTAAACCCTATTTTGTAAGTGTGTGTAAGGTGAGAGTAGATGAATTATCCAGTGACTGCATTTTGAAGTGAAATGCACAGAGGGTTATGTTGTTAAGAAGTAGAGATCAAGCAGAGTGAGAACATAGTGAACTGTAGAGTAAATTTATATCAGATTATGAGATCATACAAGGTACTAAAAAGAGGAGATCCATCATCGACATCAGAGTGCATAATGAAGGATCAATACTTGAGACATTCTAATCATTGTATCAGGTGAAAATCTCTTAACAGAGTAGTTCTAGCAGACCTTTCTTTATCTCCTAATAGAGTGCTTACTTTATTGTAAGTTGAAATCCTTTAACAGGGTAGATTGTAATGATCTTAAGCTCTTAACCGGGTAGATTACATTTTGTAATCTACATTTGTAACATTAACACGTACACTTTATTACTACAATAGTGGAGAATTTTGTGGGTGTCATCCCCACCCTAGTTTTACCTATTTGGGTTTTTGGGTTACCAAGTTATTGTGTTATGTATTTATTTCATTGTGTGGATACTATCTAAGATTAAATTAGATTCATATATGTATGAATGTGGATCAGTTTATTTTAAGTGTTTAGTTTTGAAGATCTGATTCACCCCCCCCTCTCAGTATCTTGCTTTCCCATTATTGTATTTCCAACAATATACAATTTCATCAATCTTTCCTAATGTAACTATTACAAATTTCTGGCTCTCAGCAAGCTCAAAAATAGCTTAGATTTTTTTCATGCAGAGTGATTGTCTTCAATCTTCAAACGCTTCTCTGGATATATGTATCATCTGATATCTCTATTCTGATATGTTCTCTATCTTCACTGTTCCTCTTCTTGATTATCTCTTTTTCCTTTGATAGCAATATTTCTCTTTGTCTAAATTCTCTCCCTTAGATGGATATTTCATATGTAATCAATTTCTCTCCCTTAGAATATTGATTATCTCTTCTTCTGATTCTTAGGAAATTCTCTTCATGGATAATGATATAATCTCTCCCTTTATCATATATCTCCCTTATGTCAATGAGATCATCTCTCCTATTATATGATATGGAATCATCTCTCCCTTTGTATGATAATGAGATCATCTCTCCCTTTGAAAAAAATGCCAAAAAAAAAACACTTCTCCTTGTTTTATCATCTATATCATATTCCATCCCTTTTCATAATATATTCCTTGAATTTCCCTATCCATCAGCAATACAATGTTTTGATTCTCGGTGTAGATTTGTACCTTGCTATGTAGAGATATATTTGTTTTTGTTTATCTCAGTGTTTGCATCAACATCACTGATTATCAAATTTGGTATAGGTTGATGCAACCTCCTAGTTAGCTTACTGATTGATAGACAAGGGTTGAAACCCTAGTCTCTATCTCAGATACTCAAATATATACTTTGGTAATGGCTTGGTGAATATATCAGATAACTATTCCTTTGATTGAACATATTCCAGTGTCACTTCCTTTTCTTTCACTTGTTCTCTTAGATAGTGATACTTGATAGCAATATGCTTAGTCTTAGCATGCATGACTGGATTTTTATAAATGTTAATTGCACTAGTATTATCACAGTAGATAATTACTAGTTCAAGAATCTTCATATTCATACCTTCCAGCAATTATTTGATCCATGCAATATTGGAGAAATTTGTAGAAGTAGCCACAAACTCTGCCTCTATAGTTGACTGAGAGATGCATCCTTGCTTCTTGTTGATCCATGTGATAGGTCCATCACCCATGAAGAATGATCCTCCAGGTTTTCTCTTTTAGTCATCATTATTTCTGGCCCAATCAGCATATGTATAGACTTGTAGCTCAAATTTTCCTTCTCTTTTGTACCATAAGCCATAGTCCTTGGTGTTCTTCAGATATCTTAGAATTCTCTTGACAACAATCATATGTGACTCTTTGGGATTAGCATAGAATCTTGCAACTATTCCAACTACGTGTGCTATATCTATTCTTGTATGAACAACATACATCAGTTTTCCAATCATTGATCTATATAAGGTCTAATTTACCTCATTGGATTTGTCTTCTTTTGTCAGCTTACATCTGGTAGCCATAGGTGTTCCAACTGGTTTTGAATCTTCCATCTTGAATATCTTCAACACTTCCTTGATGTATTTGGACTAAGTGATATATATGCCTGCATCTTGTTGAAGAATCTGTAGACCAAGAAAGAATTTGATTTCACCAAACATAGACATTTCAAATTCCTCTCTCATTTCATTAGCAAAGGATTTTCATAACAATTCATTTCCCCCAAAAATGGTATCATCAACAAAAATTTCAGCAATCAGAATATTACCATCGGTATCTTCTTTCAAGTAAATATTTCTATTTTCACTTGTTCTAACAAATTTTATGCTAATGAGATATGAGTGAAGTCTTTCATACCAGGCTCTCGGTGCTTGTTTCAATCCATAAAAGGCATTATGTAGTCTACATACCATGTTTCTCTTATTTGGATCAACAAACCCTTCTGGTTGTTCAATGTATACCTCTTCTTCTAGTATTCCATTTAGGAATGCAGATTTGACATCCATTTGGTATACCTTGAATCCTTTAAATGTAGCATAAGAAAGTAAGATTCTAACTCCTTCAATTCTTGCAACAAGTGCAAAGGTTTTTCCATAATCAATACCTTCTTCTTGTGCATATCCCTTGCATAATAATCTTGCTTTATTTATAGTGACTTCTCCATTCTCATTCAGCTTGTTTCCAAATATCCATTTGGTATCGATGACATTCTTGTCATCTGGTCTTCGTACTAGTGTCCATGTATTATTATTCTCAATCTATTCTATTTTCTCATTCATAGAACTGGCCCATTCTTCATTCTCAACTTCATTGTTAACAGATTTAGGCTCAAAATCACAAAGTAAACATCTAGTGTTAAGTGACTTACTTCTTGTTCTTGTTCTTGTTCTTGTTCTAGCCTTTTTGTCTCCTATGATTTGATTCTATGGATGATGTCTTTTGACATTCTTGGAAAGTTTTGGTTTAGATCTATGTTCATCATTATGATCATCTTCTTCACCTTCATTCTCATCTCCATTGTTCAGAACATCATCTCAAGGATTATCTTGATTGTCGATAATTTCAACCTGATGCTCGGGTGAAATGTTTTGATGCTCAGGAGTGACACACTATTTCTTGAGTAGAGTGTTAGGTTCTATATAAACAAACCTGTTATAGTCCTCTGGTTCCTTTTTGCTTTTCTTATCATTATTTTTTGCAAATTCATCTATTTTCACATTTGCAATTTCAATGATTCTATTAGATGACTTGTTAAGACATTTATAAGCCTTGCTTTTGGTTGAGTACCCTAGAAAGATACCTTCATTACTTTTGCAGTCAACTTTTTTATTTCTCTCATCCTTCAATATATAACATTGACTACCAAAGATTCTGAAGTAACTTACATTGGGTGTATGACCATACCAAAGCTCATAGGGTATCTTCTTTGTGTCCTTTTTCAATTATTCTCTATTTAATGTGTAGACAACAGTACTGATAGCTTCTCTCTAGAAATTTTGAGTGATGCTTTTCTCAATCATCAATGTTCTTGCACAATCAACAATTGATCTGTTTCTCCTTTCACCAATTTCATTTTTTTGTGGTATCCTTAGTGTAGAAACCTATCTTTTAATTCCATGCTCATTGGAATAATCAGTGAATTATTCTGAAGTAAATTCCCCTCCTCTATCTGACCTTAAGAATTTCAATTTCTTTTCACTTTGTTTTTATACCATTTCTTTATACCATTTGAACATCTTAAATGCTTCTGATTTATCTTTTAAGAACATGGTTGTCATCATTCTTGAAAAATCATCAACAAAGAGAATAAAATACATGTCTCCATAGTATCTCTTTGTCCTCATGGGTCTACATAGATCTGTATGGACTAGTTCTATAAGTGTAGTAGATGTATGGATTTTACTCTTGAAATTAGACTTTTTCATCTTACCTTTTTGACAATTCTTACACATGATATGCTCAGGCTTAGTCATGCTCGATAAGCCTCTAACATTTCTTTTGTTTCTTATTTTTATCATGTTGTCAAAGTTCACATGACACAATATTTTGTGCCACAACCATATGTCTTCGTTTCTAGCCATTAAACAAGTGGTGTTAGTGTCATCAATATAGAAAAGGTTACCTTTTGTCTACTCACCGGTACCAATCAATCTTCCTGATTCATTGTAGATCTTTGCCTTCTTATTTTCAAATGCTACTCTATGACCTGAATTTTTTAGCTATGAAACACTTAACAAATTATAATTTATTCCTTTTACCCAGTAGGAATTTTCACATTTTATCATGTTATTTAATATTATGGTTCCTTTACCTTCAACTGGACAAGGTGTATCATTTCCCATTCTCATTGAACCTCTATTATAGTATTCAAAAGTCTCATAATTTTGTTTCTCACTAGTCATATGGTGAGTGTAGCCACTATCTATGATCTAGACGTCATTTTTACTAACCTTAGATATGAGTGCAATTTCTACATACCTTTCTTCATCTTCATTTGAATCATCCTTCATGGCTACAAATACCATCTTGATGTCTTCTTCTGATTTAGTGTCAGTGTCATTAGCTCTTTTCTTAGCTAGGTAACAAGTTTTCTTCCCTTTGTCCTTGTAGTCTCAGGTATCTCTCTTGTCAGATTGTTCATTGCTTTGGTAATCTCTATTATCACCTTTATCAAACTTCTCATATGATCTGTCATTTCCTCTGTCAGCTTTTCTTTGGTTTGGGAATCTTGCAGAAAAGTGTCCAACCTCTTTACAATTGAAACATACAAGTGGTAATTTACCTTTGTATCTACCTTTGCCTCTCTGCAATCTTCTGGCCATAAGTTCTTCAATCTCATCAAGTCCTTGATCCTCATTATCACTATCACTATCATTTCTAACAGCATGTCTATGACTTGAGTTACTTATCTTTAGAGAAGATTTGAATGTAGATTATATAGATGGTAAGACACTATTATCAAAGTTGTTCATCTCAAATTAAATTATTCTACCAATCAGACTATCTAGTGTAACTGTATTGTTTGCAACTGCTCTGATTTCTTGAATAGAAAAAACTCTAATAGCATAAATAGGCAATAAGTTTCTTAAGATTTTTCTTTCTACTATCTCCTCTTCAAGTACACCTCCAACTCCTCAGATAGCATTTACTACCTCTTTGATTCTGCAGCTATACTAAGTGATGTTTTTTCCTTCCTTCATCCTTAGGTCATCAAACCTCCCTCTTAGGCTTTCTGTCTTTGCTCTTAGTACACTGGCATCTCCTCTATGTACAAGCTTCAACTTATCCCACATTTTTTTTGCAGAGGTGCACATTTTGACATCTTCAAACTCAACATCGAAGAGTGATGATGCAAGTTCTATCATCATGCAGTTATGCTCATGCTTTACTCTTAATTTCTCAAGAGTGTGAGGTCTTGTAGGCAACATATATTTAGTATCTAAGTATTGAACAATATCATTTCTAATACCTAATAGGTGGAGTCTTATTCTTCTTTTCCATGATGTGAATTTGTCTTTATTCAACTTGGGCACATCTCATCTGTTCATCTTGTGATATTTTTCTTGAGTTGTTAAACTCCCTTTCTAAGCACACAAGCTTTGATACCAAATGTTATTAATAACTAAGAGGGGAGGGTGAATAAGTGGCCTCAAAAATATTCCATTAATCAACCCAAAAAATTAGTACCACAATATTAAACCTCTAGTTATCTTCAGTCCTATAAGATGAATGCCTCCAAATACTTTTATCAAATTACTACCGCTCGAAATATTTTGTAAAACCTTCTACTATATGTTTACCGAATAGTAGTTTGTTAATTTACCGTAAGATAGTAAATTATCTAAAGCATACTGATCAATCCAATTAAGTTATGTGTAATGCAAAACACTAAAGTAATGACTCATAAACATGTTGACACATAGATTTTTAACTTGGAAACCCTGTTAACGGAAAAACCACTTGGGACCAGTAACCCAAAATTTTCACTCTTCTGAAGTGAGCTCAGAGAAGAGCCAACCCTGTTAAAGGTTATAAACACACTATTAGGTATGACCTTGTCAGAGGATTTAAAAGTTTAAATTGTCACTTGATATCACGTATCTTTATTCTACCTTCCTTGATCAAACACTCACTTGGCCTGTCAATAGGTATCTGGCGTCTCATGTTATCTTCATGATCAAACTTTTTGATACTCCTTGGGATGTATGTCAATATAGAAAGGATCTTTAAATCCCGCTCAGTTAAGAGAATTTTTGAATCAATGGTTAAACTGAAATAGTATGATATGTTCACATATATAGCTTATACTTGTAGATTTTTAGATCTATTGTAATCTCATAAAACTATTCTGATCAATATATCTCGGTTTATACCTTTGCTCCACTTTGATTCTGCTCGGTGATGCTGTGATTTGTTGCTTGTTGTCCACAAAAAAATTTATCTCTTTCCTTAGCTTGTTGATCAACATTGTATGAAGTTTCTCTTCATCAGTTTCTCTTCAACATCCTCTTTTCATTCATCCACCCATCACACCAATTCATAATGAATTCTCTTGTCTCTTTATAGATATGATATCACTGTGTGTGTAAATGGGTACCTGTCAGAAGCAACACAAACACTCAATAGATCATTATATTAGTGCAAAAGGGTTAAAAAAAGCATATAAACCCACTAAAACTGATCTATTGCCTGCTAACTAGGAGGAGTGTGATTGATAACATATCAGCCCTCAGAATATGCTATCGAATCAGTGACTAATACAACCTAGCATGAAGGATTTTGATTAAAAACAAGCTAAATGATGATAAAACATGCAAACTAGCTTCAAAAGATGAAATAAGAACAATGAACTAGCATGAGATGAAACATGAAATATAATTCTAGAGATAATCTAGTAGCATAACAATGCAATTCTAATCTCAAGTGAAGGCTTATTTGCTCTCAAAA
>MU227929.1:24429-47283 GCA_018584345.1 Thuja plicata
CCAATACTGAGCATCAAGAACAGCATTTCGGAAGGAGTAGAGAGAAACAATAGAAGCTTCAAGCATCGAAGGGTTTGCATTCGTTTGTCTTCCTTTCTCTTGCTTGTACATTTTATTGCTCACGTTTCTATTATTTGTTTAATAGTTATTGCGTACTCGATTTGCATTCACTTGTGAAACCTTTGCTACTAACCCATGCCCTTGGAAAGCTGTGGGAAACCAGAGAGAGAGGTGTACAGTAAAAATCCAAGTCACCATGCCCACGTTGGCGCCACGTGCGGAGGTATTAAATGGAAGTTATTGTGATGACGGGGGAGCCAACTGTCTAAACGCATAAAAAGGGAAAGCCACTTGGCTGGAATTAATTTTGCGCATGGGATCTAAATGAGGTTCTGACAGACTCCATGGAGGAGAGAGAAAACTACCTGTTTGAAACCAGCCGAGAGTCGAGCTTCAAACAGGTGGTTTTCTGTCTCGAAACAAGTTTGGAGGTGGAAAACTAGACACCGAGGTGACTCAACCAGCTTGTCAAGCCACTCGGAAGGATATACATGGAGCTGAGGGATATATACATAGAAATGAGGAGGATATACAGAGACTATATTACAACTATATACATATACACAAATATACAACGCAGGACGACGGCCGTGGGAAAACCAGACAAGGCAGAAACATGTATATAACTTATCTACAAAGCTTACAGATAGACCACTTCTGCACAGAGGGTGGACAACCCTCTAGCAGAGCCGACCCACCAATAGGCGGTGAAACCAGAAAACAACAATCCAGACGAAGAAACAAAATAGAGAAACAAAACAAGCAAAATAAACAAAAAGACCAAACAAGACCAAAGAAGAGCCAGAGAGCGGAAACAAAACAAAGAGGAGGAAAAGTGGAAAAACCAACCTGAGAACGCAGAAGACAGAGGGAAGGATGACTTACCACAGGAGCTCTGCAACAGCTCGAGTTATCTGATGGCCAAAGTCGCTATCACGAAGCACTTGCACTTGCCTGAGAACGACTAAAAATGTTAAGCGATGATTACTGTTAAACTCTCTGCAAATGCTCTGTTAATCGCTTTAAAATTGCTCTTTAATTCGCTCTAAGTGCTTGAAGGTTTTAATCATGGTAAATGTGAAAGTGACAGATAATTCCTATTGATACCCGCAGTAAAAGGCAATCCTCCTCCTTCTTCAACAATCTCCGGACAAGCAAAACCTCCAGACTCCGGGCCCGAGGATTCTTCGTGATAATGTCCTTACGAACATCATGATGAATAATCCCAGAGTTCGGAATCTGGTCTTCAACAAAAGACAACCCCCGGGACCGGAGTCTCAGAGATGGAAAGCAAACAAACAAGACACAACGCCGGGGGAGAGAAACCCAGATAAAAGGGAACAAAAAGGGAAAAAAAAGACAAGGCAAGGCCGCAAGCAAAAACAAAAAAGGGGGACCCAACATTTTGTACACAAAATGTAGGGACAGGGATGCAGGGCATAACAAATGGTGACTATCTGGGACAAATGCCTAAGCGCATTTGAGAACTATAGAATCTCTAGTTAGCAAAACTGGATCAAGCCGCTCTTCGAAGCGTCTGACAGGCAAAGAGCAACATTTCTGAGAGAATCCAACCACACATGCGTCAGTCCATAGTCTTTCATCAGTGGTGTCATGTGTGCTTTGGAAAGAAATCAAGCTGATGACCTCTGAGAGGAATAGAGAAGAGGCGCTAATTACATCGAACCAGTCATCAGTTTTCTCATTTCCCCCAGAGACCAGAGTTCTGTCCCGCTTTTCCTCTTGTTATTCTGCTTGTTTCTGGGTGGGGAAGGCGGTACTTCTTTCACCATTAAGCTTAAGCTTAGCTAATTTTAATGGCAGTACTCCTTTCACCTATCCACCTATATTTAGATTGTTCGAAAAGGGAAAAAAAAGACTCCAGACCTAGGAAGAATCTGTTAAAGTCTCAGACCTGGGTCAATCAATTAGCGCAGCCGATCAACCCCCTGTGTGTCCGATTACTTGTTCCTTATATTATCATTTTGTTCACTAATTGCCAGATTATGGGAAAGAGCACCCAATGGAGACTCAAAATGTGCCACAACCCATGAAATGAACCTGGGAGACCGGGCCGGCTCCACCATGCTAAAGACAGATTCTAAAGTTCACCATGCCATAGACACTGTACCGGAGGCCAAAGTTATGTGAAGCATTCCAATTCCTGCAAGACGAAACAAAACACCGGGACTGAAAGAAAACCAAAAATGAAAACAAAGACAACGAAAGGGGACTATCCCGAAGGACAGCCAACAAGGCTACTTACAAGGCAGGGTACCTCGCTCGAGGCACCCGAAAGAGATATTTACAGGCGGGAGACTTTACATAAAATACAACTTAGGATGAACTTACCCTACTCAAAATAGTGTTTAAGAAACTGTCCATTAACGGGTAATGCGACAGGTTCTCCATTCAAGGTGTTAAGGCGGTAAGTGTTTTCCCCGTAGATTTCTAAGATCAAGTATGGTCCGAGCCAGAGCCGCTGAAACTTGGTATGCTTTCCTTTCTTCTCCCGGGCCTTGTCCCACAACAGGACCAGATCCACGATCTGAAAAGCCTTATATTGGGCTCTTCTGTCAAACCATCATTTTACCACTGCTTGATGACACACGAAATGTTCAAGGGCTGCGTCTCGTTGTTCTTCCATCCGTACCAGGTTTAAGAGCCGAACCTCCACGATGTTGTCCCTATTGCTAAATTCCTGCATGAACTGTAAAACTGGGATCTATAAATTGACTGGGAATACAGGGTTCTAACCGTAAACCAGATGGAATGGTGATGTCCCCAGGGCGGCTTTGATATGAATGTGATCTGCCCAGATGGCGAATTTCAACTTTTGATGCCAATCCCGGGGATTTTGTTCTAATAGGTGTTTGATCACTTCAAGTAGATTTTTATTTGTTGATTCAGCAATGCCATTTCCCTGAGGATAATAGTTGTTGGAGAAATTCAGTGTGATCTTTCGATTATAGGTCCATTCAAGTAGCTGTGTCGAAGAAAATGCTAGACCATTGTCACATACCAAAGAAAAGGGCATTTCAAATCTTGTGACGATGTTTTCTTCCAAGAACTTGATAACTACGTCTGTCGTATTATTTTTACAAGGTATAGCTTCAGACCACCAAGTGCAATAGTCAGTAGTAGTTAGAATGTACCGGTGGTTGGTAGACAAATTGGGGTTAATTTCCCCGATGAAGTCAAATGCCCATTGGGCGAAGGTTCTAGCCTCATAAACTGGTTGCAGAGGCATGGCTGGGTTACGCTCATGATGCGCTGCGGTTTGACAAGCATGGAATTTCCTAACATGAGCGTAAACATCTTTGAATATACAGGGCCAATAATACCTGGCTCGGAGGATTTGATGGGCAGTGGTGTCAGCTGAGCCATGCCCTATTCCAAACTGTCTATGGAATTCATCGATTATTCTTACAGCTTGGTCCCTGTTGATGCACCGGAGGTACACTCCCTCGTAGTTTCTGTGATAAAACTCAGAGTTTTTGATCATAAAGTGAGCGCTCCTCATCCGTAGGGCGCGGCGTTTATGGGGAGGTAACCCCTCTGGACATTGGTTGTTTAATAACAAGTATACCAAATCGGTATACCACGGTTCTCGAGTGATGGACTCCACTGTGTAAGTTTGGCATTCTATGTAGGGAGTCTCTTCTGCCATTGCTTGACTTAGTCCCTGGCCTTGGAATATCTTCATGGGCTGCATTTCTAAGTCATATTCCTGGAGGATGGCCATCCATTTCCCCCGTCTCTTGCCCAACTCTCTCTACATCAGCAGAGACTTAACGTCCTGGTCCGGAATGATAGCATGTACTTTGCTCTAGAGAATATAATGCCAAAATTTCTTCACGGTGCGAACTAGAGCAAAGGCTTTTTTTTCTAGTGGTGAATATCAGAATTTGGTGTTCTTGAAGGGGTAACTCATGAAAGCTATTGGTCGTTCCTCTCCTTCAACCTTTTGGGTCAACACCGCCGCAGAAAAATGCGGCGAAGCAAACGAGTAAATGTAAAACGGAAGGGAGTAGTCCAGACTAGCCAGGACAGGTGCTTCCGTGATTGTTTGTTTGATTTGGGTGAACGCCTATTTTGCCTCAGGACTCCACTCAATCTTGGTATCCTTCTTCATCATCTCATTGAGTGGTTTAACTATTTCTGCAAATCCTGTAATGAATCATCGTACGAAGTTAATTTTTTCGAAGAAAGATCGCATCTCTTTTTTGCTGCCAGGCATCTGCAGATTTAGCAATGCTTCGACTCTATCAGGGTCTATGGATATACCCTTCTTAGAGATAATATTCCCGAGCAACTTCCCCTCGATGAACCTGAATATGCACTTCTTGGGGTTGAGGGATATTTCATACCTACGACATCTTTCACAGATCTGAGCGAGGTGGGCGGGATGATCACGCCTGTCCTAGGAAAAGATAGTCAAATCATCCATATAGATGATTATGCACCGATTTACGAGGCCCTCAAACACAATGTCCATGGCCTTTTGAAATGTAGCCCCTGCATTGATTAAACCAAAGGGCATTCTCCTGTATGCAAACGTTCCCCACTTAGTGGTAAATGATGTTTTCTCTCTATCTTCATACTTGACCATGACCTGGTTGTATCCCGAATATCTATCTAAGAAGGACATCATCTGAGATCAATTTACTATCTGCAACACCTCGTCCAACGAAGGGAGAGGGTGATTATCTTTTTTGGAGGCCTTGTTCAAATTTTGGAAATCCACACAAAGGAAAATCTCACCATTTTTCTTCCTGACAGGGACCAGGTTGGCAACCCACGTAGTGTGCCGGATTGGGAAGATTATCCGGGCTGACAAAAGTTTTTCCACCTCTTGACGAATTAGAGGCTCTGTTAGAGGGTTGACTAGTCTTTGCTTTTGCCGAAAGGGCTTAGCATCAGGCTTCAGGGGAATGGTGTGGGTCATGATAGATGTATCATATGTCTTTAAGCCTTCGTAACCCCAAGCAATTACATCAATGTACTCCTGGAGGACTGCGAGAATCTTTTCCTTTTCCTCAGGGGAGCAGGAGGTACCAATGTGAATGATCTTTTCTTCACCGGGCTGGCCGATGTTAACCTTTTCAAACTTTCCTCCCTTAGGGGAGGATGACACCTTCTCACGGGCCCATGGGTCTAAGTTGAAGATTCGTTCCAGCGCAACCATCCCCTTTGGGATGGTGTTAGTGGGCAATTCCATGATACCATCGTCTTCATCACCCTACCCAATATCGTCGTGGTCTCGTTCCTCCACTATCTGATCCTCAAAGACACCAACATTTGCCATGAAGGCCAAGATGTGTCGATCGTCCTCAAAAATCTGAAAGTGGGTGACATTATCTGGAATGGATGGGGTGGGGACCATCTCAACTAAAAATTTCTGGAGTCGCGAGCTAGCCATTGGCTCAAGGGTGTTGGCAGAAATGGCGAGGGCATCCGGGATGTAGTTCCGTCACTGGGGAATGAGGTCAATGCCAAAGGCATCAAAATCTTCGATAAGGTTCCAAGCCTGGTTGCGGTAAGCAGCCAGCCTTTTATCGTGACATGTGTATTAATTCTGGATGTGCTTAACAATCAACTCTGAATCACCCAGAGCCTGAAGGCGAGTGATACCTTTCCTTAACGCAAATAAGAGTCCAAGGACCAAAGCCTCGTACTCTGTGACATTGTTTGTATAGTTAAAATGTAGCCTATAGGACACGAGGAAGGACTTCCCTCATGGGTTGATCAATTCTACCCCAGCCCCACAACCTTGTTTGGATCAGGACCCATTGAAATTAAAGGTCCATAAGTCATTGTTCGTAATCTGGGGCTGGGGAGGGGTAGTTTTTGGATTCTGGCTGGGGGACTTATGGGGTATCTCCCGGACTACCGGTGTGGAAGTGGATTTTACCTCTGGAGGTGTTTGGGTTTGGGATTCCCGGGGAGACAGCACCATAGGAGCACATCCCATAGGGACACTGGGTCCTGGGGAATCCGTTACATGTTGCTTGTTCTGGAGGGTATCGAGGTGCCGGTTAGCGATCGCAAGACATGGTCCACACTCGAGTTTTGAATATTTCTGGTAGTGTACTCGGCACCAAGTGCTGGACAGGAGTGTGGAGAGGGTTGCTGTGGGGTCTTGAGAGTCTACCTCAGCTCTCATCTTCTCTTCGAGGTCTCGGGCTCTCTGTAGTACGGCAGGATCTTCTTCGGGGATGAAATTGAATGTTAAGATTTTGAAAGGTTTGTACACCCCCAGAGAAGTCTCGGAGAAAAAGACCTTATTGACCCTTCGAACTTTCGTAAGGGCCTATTTCATCTGGGGTTTTCTTTCAACCCGGATCTTATTGGATTCTCCTTCCCATGGAAGCCATAAGTGGGTGAAGTCGGTTGAAAAGTATCCGTTCAAGGACTTAGACCAATTCTGACTTAATAACATCCCGTAAGTTTCTAGGATGTCCACCACTTGAATGTCAATGATGTTGGCTATCCTGGGGTCCTGGATAAGATGTATCTAGACATTCTTTAATTCCTCCACCATTTTTATAGTAGTCTTATCCAGTTGGATCACTGCGCCATTAGATGGGGTGGGGTGGAATATGAGCTTCTAGCAGATGGACAAGGGCATGATATTACCCGAAGCTCCAGAGTCCACTAGGTAATTATGTATATTTTTTCCGTGTATATTCAGGCCTAGTAAGAAGGGAGGGTCCTCATTGTTTCCTCGGAAGACAGCCGCATTAGCATCTTTGAATGAGACAGTCTTGGGTGGGTAGCTGACGGCTTTCGGGTTCCCTAAGAGCTTCAGAAGAGATTTCTTCTGCTCAAGAAAGTTCAACAAAACCTCCATCAAGGTCATGGAGGTAGTGGTCTACTCTAACGCCTTTGTAATGTCAAATCTTACCCCCGGGAACTGGGAATTCTCCCCCATGAGATATTTTGCTTGGTTAGAGCTAGGACCTTTTGTAGGCGCGGGTCGGTCAGTCATGTTATTCTAGGGAGGAGGAGTATCTTTGATAAGGGGCACAGGCGTGTAAACTGGTCCTTTACCAACCTGACTCTGAGTAGTGTATGGAGTCCGCGGGTTAGTAAAGTCCTTGGCCTCGAAGGGCAGAATAGATTCATCAAATAATCCCTGCAATTTGGATTCTTCTTCATCTTCTCCAGAAGTCCCAAAGAAAATGGTGTCATAGGTGAAGGTGTTGTGGGTCGTTTCCTAGACAGGAGGCTCTGGAGGGGTAGTATCATGCAACTGCTGCCTGTCCAGCTAGGAGATCATGATGACCTTCTCCAAAGTGGCACAATTCACCTCATTATGTGAACTCGTGTCGTGTAATCTACACTAGTTAGTCATGGGCTGGAAGTCTGCGACTGGTGTAAAATGTGATGGTCCAGCACCATTTTAGTTGGTGTTTTGGTTCGAAGGCGGGCCTCCGGTATTCACGTTATTGTTCCATTGCTGATTAGGCTGAGGCCCGTTGTTGAAATTTCTTCCTCCGGCATTGTTGTTTCATTGGATGGAGAAAATATTTCCCCTCTAGGAATTTGAATTTTGGGGCGCGTAGGATCCTGCCTTTAGTTGGCCCATGTCCATAGTCAAAGTGGACAACATTCGCCAGAGGGATTCGACCTTGGCGGTCAACTAAGTGTTAGTGTCACAATGTGACAGCTGTTGTTGTTGTTGGCCTCCTGGGAAGGTAGCAGTATTAGCCAGAGTCGAGGGCGGAAATCCTCCAGCCGCGGATGACTGGAAGAAGGGCACTCTGGACGATTGTGTTTGAGGTTGTTGCGCCTACTGTGGCTGATTCCAAGGGAAGACTTCCAGACTCGGTGTCATCTGGGTCTGGGTTGGGTAAACATACCGTGCCTGCTGGTCTACCAAGGGTGGCGGGGGATTCATTTCCATCGAGGGGGCACCTATTGCCAGATTGGGGTTGTATCCCCTGATATATGCAGTTCCGTCGGGGATCATGTTGAAAGGCGTGTTCTGCCCAATCCCACCCAGGGATTTGTTAAGACCACGAGACAGCTCTAGGGCTAGGTTGTAGACTTTTGCCAAGGTGTCCTGGTCACCTGGGGCGGTCGTTCTCCAAAGGAGAGTGGCAAAGAACGGGTCCATCATGTTAAGATAGGTCTGTATGGTTACGTCTGGAGATGGAATGAAGGGGCTCATGCACCGCTTCAGGGCACGCTAGAACCTATGGTTGAATGCTGTAAGAGGTTCATTGGGTTCCTTTTTGATGGAGATAAACTGGCTATGGGACCAGGCTGGGTCCACATGCACGTGAAAGGTAGCCAGGAAGGCGTCCTCCATATCCTGCCAAGTGTTTATGGAATTGGCAGGCAAGTTAAGGTACCAGTTCAACTCGCTCTGTCCTAGGGACAAGGGAAACATCTGAGTGACAACATCTTCATGTTGGATCCGGTGTCGGTTTATGGCATCTTTGTATGCTTGTAAGTGTTCTTCTGCGGTCCGTGAGCCTAAGTGCTCATATCATGGGCAGATCTTCTCCGGGTGAGAGGGTAAATCATTGGTTGCGCCCGAAAAAGTGCCCATTGGGGACCCGATGTTTTTGAAATATGTAGCCATTGGGGGAACTATATGTTGGGTAGTTTGGGTACTGGTTCTCAGGATTGTCTAGGGAGTTTGAGTATTCAGAGGTATGGTAGATCCCCAGATAATAGTGGCTAGTATGATTTTCGAGGTTCGTTTCTTTCGAGCGGGAGGCTTGAGTTTGACAAATCTTTTGGGATTCGGGGCAAACCTAAGGATTCTTTCAAATTTCACTGGGGAGAAAGACCCAATCCCGTTGAAGGCTTGTCTCCTAAAACTATGACTCGGGGAACCTTCAAGAGGTGTAAAATTAGAATCTTGGGAGGGGGACGAGTTCATGCCCTCCTTCTAGCACCAGTTTTTGTTGACGGGGTTTTGTTGATCGGGTCCACCAACAGTCATAAGTTGTCACCGGGTTCTGGGGAAACTGGCCAACTTTGCCTGCAAAGGTTGTCCGGGGGAAATAAATCCTCCAGGCCTTCAAGCACCTGGATGTTGGGTCACAACGGTGCGGGGATCGGTTGGGAGAGGTGACTATTTTCAAGGGGGATAGCTGGTTTCTTCAACTCATTTCCTCTAGAGATTCGATTAAAGTAAGGTTTCCCAAAGCATTCTATACTTAGCAAATAAAGTGAAAAAGATCCTGCAGGGTTAGAAATGTTTCATCTAACTACAGTCATGCCGAAATGTCTGGAACATCAATAATACTCTGATAAACTACACTAAATACTAAAGAAATACATAACCATCAGTTAGCATTTTATCAGTAGCGGGAGTAAAGAGTTTGTTAATCTACTTTAACATACCAGAGTAAAAGACATAAAGAACATCAAAACATGAAATACCATTAACTCATAAGCAGGAATGCTAACAACATCATTGCCAAGAATTCTTCCTTCTTTATTAATGTTCCTTCCAGCAAGCACTGGTGCGTGATACAATGGCGGCTCCAGGCGAGCATCTTACTACTGAGAATGGAACAATGGGGCATTGAGCTCTGCAACCTAAAATGAGAAATTCCTTCGCTATTACTATGGACAACAAAATCATCAATTTCGTCGACCCTTGGAAATGAGCCGATCTACCTATTTATACAACTTTCTTCTAACCCTAACCCTATTTACACTACGTTCCAATAAAATATAATATCTAGGGGCTGGTACTACCTGCGCCACCCTACAAAAGACCTGGAGATGGAATAGGTCTGCCATGTCAGAAGAATAAGACAAGGATATACAGCGGAAGAATTGGTCTCAAGAAGAGAGCCAGAAAGGAGAAAGAAGAAAGTAGGTCCACTGGAGACTGAGGCTACATGCCTCATAAATGGGAAATGTGGTGCCCTATCTTCAATGTGCCAGGTGTACCTCTGAGTGGCACCTCAAAAAGACCACCCTGTCATAAACCAACTGCCGAGCCAACGCTTCCTTGATGTGGCCAACCACCTTCTGACAGTCTTTATTAACCGCTTCTGAGAGTGACCGGTCAGCCTCGGGGACCGGGACAGGGATCACTTTAAAGAAAACAAAAATTTTGGATCCAGGACCCCGAGATCCGGGAACTTTCATCCCAAAAAGAATAAGGAATGCTCAACGTGAGCTTTCCCCGGCCTCCGGAGAAATCTCAAGGCTGCTTATTATCGTTGAAGGCCTAGAGGAGGTGGGATATGCCATCTTCATCTACATTCTTGAGGCTGGCCCTTCTGTGCCTGGCCACTTCAACTTGTTCCCCCAGGTCTGGAACATTTTCTTTGAATTCATCCGCCATCCTCGCTGCGTTGTGGCCCTTAAGTATCATATCGGTTAATTTTGCCATCTGGGCCCCATCTATCCCCCCAAGGGATTGATACTAGGAATTCATTATCTCATTAAAACTCCCCAGAACTGAATCTTCGGGGGTATATGTATTTGTACTAAGGGGATCAGCCCCGGAAACCTTTATTACAAAAGACTTATATAAATTAGAAGAATATTTTACAGTGTTTACCTTCTCTTTCACGGACTCTACCAGTTGCTTGGTTACCTCCAATGTGAGGTCAAGTCTGGCGTGCTGATTTCTTACAAAATCATATGATTCGTCACCCAGAATTCCAGATTCAAAAATTATATCTTCTCCCAAGGTGAGGAGCTCTTCGAGTTCCACCTTCCACACTTGGTAATTTTTGGCATCACTCTCCCACTGCTTAATAAGCGCTTCCGCTTGATGAATAACTTGTCAGGCCGTGTATAAATCTGGGAGAGTGGACACCAAGAAATACTGGGTATTTCCTATTTGTAGGGTGATCCACTCATCCACTGCCTGGGATTTCCTTTTCATTACCCGTAGGGAGTCTATGTCACTCTACGGTAATTCTCTTGAGGTGGAGGCCTCTGGAGGAGCGGTGTTGATTGGTCAAGCCAGCTTAGTAAGCAACCCCATAAGGTTGGCATTCTTTTCTTTTTTAGCTTTGAGCCTCTGGGCCTCTTTTTCATATCGGGCCTCCACTTCCCTTGCTGCCTCCTTCAACAAATCTACCTCACCTTGCTTTCCCCTTTTGCCTAGGGATACCTCTGCAACATTGTAGTCTGTGGGGTCTGCAGTTGCTTCATCGGCGTCTGCAGTAGGTGTTGCCACAACGGTGACTATTTCTCCACCTGACCCAGTTCGAAGAGTGTGAACTATTCAGGCTTTCTTGGCCTTTGGCGGGGCCTGGGCTTGGGCCATCATTTCTGCTAAGGAGAGAGGAATCACAGGGGCAGACTAAGCCTTTCTTTTCCTACTTTCTACCAGCCACTGAGGTGGGAGGGGTGGCCTTCCGGCCAAAATTTATTCCCTTGATTCTTCCCCGGCGCTTTGTGGCTGCGGTTCCTCGGTGGCATGGACCTCATCCATCCTCCCTGCCTCGACTTCTTTTGCAGTAGTATTTTCTTTGTCAACCTCCATCTCCTCAGCCTTGTCTTCTCTACCTATTCCTTTATCTAGACTCTGATAGGCTTCCTCAGGGATTTCTTCTTCAAGCTGCTCCTCTTCTTCTACTGGGGCATCTTTTTCTGCTGGCAGTAGGGGAGGTATCGGGCCGAGATTTAGAGTTTGGGCCGCTGTGATAACCTGCCTGAAGGTTTCTCCTGGGAGTGGCCCTTGGAACGTGGCAGCTGGGATTACGGTTATTCTCGAAGGTTCGGTTCCCCCAGCGGATGCCATTTGTTCACCTTGCTTTAGTTGGTCCACTCCCAGACCTTGCATCTCTTGAGCCCCGGAGATAATCTCTGGTTCTGGCTCTTTTTCTTCTGCCTGCTATTCTTATGCAGGCTCTTGTTCAATATTTTCTTGCTCCATGACCTCTTGTTCTTTCATCGGGACTTTTGCCCCCACTTGTGTATTGACCCCTTGAAAATTCCCAAACTCATCGGTTGAAAATACATCATTAAATTCTTCTTGTAGAGGGGGACTGGCCGGGACCTCTACAGGCTCTGATTCTTTCTCTGGTTCCAGGGAACTGGAAGAAAGGATCTCTACTTCTCAGGGGAGGGATGTCCTAGGCGCCGGTACCGGCTCTGCCTTGACCTATTTGATGTGCTTTATCTTCCTCTGGGTAACCAAAGGTTGCCCCACATCAGCTATTACTGCTGCCTCCATGAGATCCACCCCCGTTTCCTTCACCATTAGGGCTGCCAGTGACGGGGAGGAAGGGGGACGAATTGGTCTGGCCATGAGCGGGGGAGTGGCCAACCTCATTATTAACTGCTCCCTCATCTACTGGGAGGCTGCCACTGATTGCTTGATTTTTTCTTGTATAGGGACTTCTTGCACCGGAGGGGTCATATCTATCCCTTTTCCTCTATCTACGCCCTATGAAGAAGTCCCGGCCCTTGGGATCAATTTGGGTCCCGGCTGTGATGTTATCCTTGGCGCCGGTCGGGGAGCCTGACAAATACTCCTGGGGTACACCCTCTTGAAATAGGCATGACTTCGCTCGACCACCTCCCAGGTGAAGTCCTCAATCGTGGGCCCTTCCTGGGCAGCCCAATCCATTGCTGGCAGAGCCATCTTATCAATCCCCTTGTCCTTGTACTGGGGGTCAATGGTGGGGGCGGTTTTCTAAGAAATTCTCTGAGAACCTCCAGAGTCTCAGTAGTTGCATCATTCTGGCCGTCATCCTGACATAGTGCCAGCTTCGCACCTCGACATCATCCTCGCAATTGGCCCAGAAGTCCTCCATATGTATAAGGTGGGGCTCTGAAGCTCGGGGCATTGCCGTTGCTATTTTCCCATGCGGATCAAAGTTCTTCTGTGCCAGATAGAATTCCTGCAAGTTGTAACTTTTCAGTTCATTGTCTGCCTCTTTTGCGGTGGCCAGACTGCAGGTGTAGTTCCCACAGGTGATTGGGAATGGGACGTTGGGGACCTTCTTGAGGGAAAAGAAGGCGTGTAACTCCATCATTTGCCGACAGTATTCCAACAGCATGATCTTGTCCCCGCAATGCCAAGGCAACAAGTAGGGTTTCCCGGAGAAGCCGACGACCCTAATGTATGTATGCTGCTGGAACTGAATATAGTAGTGCCCATAACTACTGACTAGCTTCATCGCCTTAGTGGACAGGCGGTATCTGGCATCCCGAGTGGGTGTAAGAAAATGGTAGTAAACAAATGCATCATTTACCCGGCAAAAACTAGGGAAGCTGGCCTCTCATTGAATTTGTGGGAAATGGTCCCACAGTGCTTTTTGATCCGGGCCAATCCCGAGAACACCATCTGTAAGGAGGCTGTTGGAGTGGGGCCTCTGTTGTGCTAGGGACCAGAAGACATAAGAAGACATAGAGAACTTCTTCTTCCGGTCCAGCTGAAGGAACAAGGAGTCGACATGATTAGAAATTATTGCGGCCCAGTCGAAGAATTCTCCCTTGGTGGAGATGCCGAGGAGGAAATAGTACATCCATTTGGAAAACTCTTGGGCGAAGGGTTGCCCAAATACCCAGGCTAATGCTATTATCCCCATCTGGATGCTCTCCTTAAATTCAGAGTGGGGGATTTCTATCTTCATCCTTTTTGGGTCCCTCTTCAGGGCCTTGAGCCAATGGGTATTCATGTACACCCAGGCAACATCCTCTAGTTGTGTAAACTGTTCCAAGGCATCATTCCTTGTAACTACGGTGGCTCTATCAAATTGTGGGATTCCCAATCCCGCCCGAAATGTGTCTGGGTCGAGGGATACCAGAGGAGTGGGGTATCCCGTGGGTTCTGTGGCTGCAAGCATGATGGCCCAGACAGAAGAGTTGTAGTTGGCAGCCAGTGTTAGGATAAGCTCCAAAGACTGTACGGAGCATGGGAAGCAAGCTGCCCGGAGGATCTCGGACCCTTCGACGTTGATCGCTAATTAATCTCTAGCTTGTCGCTGGATGTGCATCACTTTTACCAAGGCTTGCATCTCTGCCCATGTTCCAACGCTGGTGTCAGTTATCAGTTTAACCTTGGACTCAATCTTTGAGCCTGTAATGATGTTATTTTGCATGAACTTCATGGTGAGGGGCAATTTCTCCAGGGCCCTCTCCATCTTGGACTTTGTTGCTGCCCTGGTGGCCGTTGAGGGAAGTTCTTGACTTCCGGGCGGAGAAGATGCGGATGCTTCAGACATGATTGATTAGGCAAATTCTGGGAACCTGCAAGACAAAGCGACCGTTAGAATATTTTTATCACAATAAAATAGTTACTCTGGGGTTCGAAGGTCTTACCACCATGACGTCTGCTTTTCCTGAAAAGTTAGTTTCATGCAAAGATACCCGAAAAGAAAAACACATTGTAAACTTGAAAAAGAACTTCATTAAACATCCGGGTCTGGGGATTTTGTCACACTGGGTAAGGACACAGGATGGATGATGGTAGGAGACCCGAAGCCTGGAAAAGTGACCGTTAGCGAGATTACATAAAAAGCCAAGTCACCATGCCCACGTGGGCGCCACGTGCGGAGGTATTAAATGGAAGTTATGGTGATGACGGTGGAGCCAACTGCCTGAACACACAAAAAGGGAAAGCCACTTGGCTGGAATTAATTGCGCGCATGGGATATAAATGAGGTTCTGACAGACTCCATGGAGGAGAGAGAAAACTGCCTGTTTGAAACCAGCCAAGAGCCGAGCTTCAAATAGGTGGTTTTCTACCTTGAAACGAGCTCAGAGGCGGAAAACTAGACACCAAGGTGACTCAACCAGCTTGTCAAGCCACCTGGAAGGATATATATGGAGCCAAGGGATATATACATAGAAATGAGGAAGATATACAGAGACTATATTACAACTATATACATATACACAAATATACAACGCAGGATGACGCCCGCAGGAAATCTAGACAAGGAAGAAACATATATACAGCTTATCTACAAAGCTTGCAGATAGACCACTTTTGCACAGAGGGCGGACAACCCTCTGGTAGAGCCGACCCACCAACAGGCGGCAAAAGCAGAAAATAGCAAACCAGATGAAGAAATGAAACATAGAAACAAAACAAGCAAAACAAACAAAAAGACCAAACAAAACCAAAGAAGAGCTAGAGAGAGAAAACAAAATAGAGAGGAGGGAAAGCAGAAAAACCAACCTAAGAATGCAGAAGATGAAGGGAAGGAGGATTTACCGTAAGAGCTCTGCAACAGCTCAAGTTATCTGACGGCCAAAGTCGCTATCATGAAGCACTTGCACTTGCATTCGAGCTATGTATTATCATTAACTCAACTTCATTTTGATAGCATTTGTTGATTTAATGGCACAATATGAATGTTAATACTGGCGTTGTTGGAATTGTTAATACTGGCATTGTTAATATTGGAAATGCCTTGATGAAACACGGGTTGCAAGCTAGGGCATCATGCATTGTTTATGAGCTCACTGTTTAATAATGGCATTGTTTACATCTTTGCATTTCGAATGCTTGATGACCCACGAGCTTTGAGAGCTAGGGCATCATTTCTATTACCTTCAAGGCATTGTGTGAAGTGTTTGATCTGTCTTTATTTGTTTTGTTGTTGATATTCACTATGTGGTACTCCCCGTTTATGATCATTTCATGAGGAAATGTCTTGATGGCTTGCAGGTTGTAGGTTAGGGCATCATGCATTATTTATGAGCTCATTGTTTAATACTGGCATTGTTTACATATTTGCATTTTGAATGCTTGATGACCCTCGAGCTTTGAGAGCTAGGGAATCATTGCTATACCTTCAAGGCATTGTGTGAAGTGTTTCATCTCTTTGTATATGTTTTGTTGTTGATATTCACTATGTGGTACTCCCCGTTGATGATCATTTCATGAGGAAATATCTTGATGGCTCACAAGCTGCAAGCTAGGGCATCATGCATTGTTTATTAGCTCAATGTTTAATACTGGCATTGTTTACATCTTTGCATATGGAATGCTTGATGACCCACGAGCTTTGAGAGCTAGGGCATTATTGCTATTACCTTCAAGGCATTGTGTGAAGTGTTTTATCTCTCTTTATTTGTTTTGTTGTTGATATTCACTATGTGGTACTCCCCGTTTATGATCATTTCATGAGTAAATGTCTTAATGGCTTGCGGGCTGCAAGCTAGGGCATCGTGCATTATTTATGAGCTCACTGTTTAATACTGGCATTCATTTACATCTTTTCATTTTGAATGCTTGATGACCTGCGAGCTTTGAGAGCTAGGGCATCATTGCTATTACCTTCAAGGCATTCTGTGAAGTGTTTGATATCTCTTTATTTGCAGGTTCTAATCACACCCCCATCTCTCTTTTCTTTGCAGGTTCTAGATCACATAGAAGCACACTGGATTCATACCCGGATAAAAAATTCATCACTTTAGGCAATGTCTGGTACCCTTATTATTTATGGTCATCCTCTTATGTATGTCTTTAGTATTGCATATTCTTCTGAAAGTTGGCTATGCTCGTAGCCTTGATGATTTTATCTTTCAGTTCATTTCCTTGTATAGTATATACAAGTTATTTGGCATATATATAGTATAACATGTAATCTTTGGATGCAGAAATTTCTTTTCCTTTACATGTATCTTTTCATGAAATGAACACAAATTAAACAAGATCATCTAATAATGAAAACTAGGGTACTGTAGTCACTCATCTAGTAATTAGGTTACCAATGTACAATGAGTTAACTATTTGTATATATATCAAACCATGAAGATGATGCTTAGGAGACAGTGGAGCTAGAGGAATATGTGAAAGATCTAAATGCTTTGAAAAATAAAAACTCCTAAGGCTTTCAAACACCTGGGAGCCTGTAGTAAATTAAATGGAAGAAGATAGGTCCATGTATGATCTTAAGGAATTTTTTATCTAATGCCTACGAAGTTGAATTTCTAGAGGGCATTAATATGTCACTTGTATTCCATGTCATTGATTTGTATAAATATTACGAAGGAGAGATTAGTATCGCACTTGTGTTCAATGTCTATAATTTGTATAAATATTCAAATTTGGAATCATTGTTGAAATTATTCCTCATGTAGTGTATACTTCTTCATGTTTAATAGGTTGTAACTCAAATTTCTAAATGTAATTGAACTCAAATAATTATTAAAAATCTATTTGTGAGTTACTATGCTTCTTAGTGCATGTTTGGACATATCCATAGACACGACAACCCTTGGGTGCATGTGTATGCATATATGTATGTGTATTTATGTTTAAATATGTCTATGTATATTTATATGTGTGTGTGTGTATGTATACATATATACCTATATATTTACATGTATATATATACATGTACAAACATATATACGTATGTGTGTATGTATCTATGTATATATATATATATATATGTGTGTGTGTTTGTGTGTAAGTGTGTGTGTGTGTGTGAATATTTATGTATGTATATGTGTGTCTATATATACACACCCACACACACATACATACATACATACATACATGTAACATACATACATACATACATGTTAGAATGAATTCAGAATAACTGAGAGGGGGGGTGAATCAGTTATCCTCAGGTCTAGATGTACCAAATAAAACTTTATACCACTTTGAACAACTCAGATCTGCTCGGCAACAATCAACAATAAAAGTGTGCAGTTTACTGTTCAAATGAAATAAGCTTGCAGAAACTTAACAGTAAAACACAATATAAACATTCACACATTTTGACACCATGATTTAACGTGGAAACCCAATATGGGAAAAACCACCAGTAACATGCTACCAAAATTTCACTCTTCTGAAATGAGCTCTGTTAGGAGCCAACCCTATTAAAGGTTACAAAACACACTGTTAAATGTGACCTGGTTAAAAGATTTAATCACCTTGTTAGGATTGGCCTTGTTAGAGGACTGAGAACATTCCAACTGAATGTCACCTTGCTCAAAGGATTTATACAATGACTGTTAGGTCAACCTGGTTAAAGGATTTTAACTAATACAATAGTTAGAAAGTAATCAATAGGTGTGATATGATACATACAACTTACTTTGCAAATCCAGATCCAATTCAACTCTGATGCTAATTTACTGAGTGGCCTCCATTCTCATCTTAATCTCTAGATCTGCTTGGAAATCTGTCAAGCAATCTCTCTCTTCTTCTTTGCTCAACCTTCTTTGCTAGATCATGTCAATCAGTCAATTAACCATGCAATCCTCTTGCATACACTTATACATTCATTCTGTATATCTGAAATAACCTCTTGAGGTTATCTTATACCTCTTCATCTAGGTCAGATAAATATTTTTCCACTTAATCAAGATTGTAGATCTTAGGTTAGGTCAGATCCAACAGATCTTTCCATCATTGCATTCAATTTACTCCTCTAATGTAATCAAAAATTAAATCTTCAATCCATGCGTTAATTGCGGTTACCCATGCATTTAAATAATGTGGACCAATCTTAATTATCCATAAAAAACTTCACATATCCCCATAAATTCAATTATGTCAGCTGGAGATCTCAAATCTCAACAGTTACCAAAATACTGGCGCTCGACCAACACTGTGTTCTTCCGCTCAGTCGTCTCTGGTTTCCTCGACATTTCACTAGTACTCGGTCATCACTGACTTTGTCGACATCAAATTTTCTTTGTGAACTATCATAAAAAAATAAACAACATATTACTTTGCCAATGTGCCAAATGATCAAGTACCCTTGTGTTTTCCCATAACTCAACCTTTTCACTCAATCTTCTTGTTATCCTTTCCTTCAAATCTTCTTCATCAATCAATAGATATGGTACTCAAATATATAGCAATAGTCTCACCAGTTAAGGTTTGACATCAATGACAAAACAAAAATTATTTACATTGTAGCTTTCCAACAATCTCCCTCTTTGGCATTGATGGCAACACTAAACTTTAAAACAATAATTTTCCAACCATAGTTACCATACAATCCAAAAGGTGTGCCTGTGTTCCATGATATGAACAAATCTTCATTAATGTCCTTAGCTTCATTCTGATCCTCATCTTGTAAAACATGTCTCCCTCTGTGTCTATAATCACACTAAAATCTTTTATGTTTCTATTCAACTGAAGACTCCCTCTTTCAGTAATCTCTCTATTTTTTTTCAGTAATTTCTCCCTTAGTAGTAATCTCTCCCTCTTTGACAACAATGCCAAAGACGTTGACATCTTCATTATGTATATTCTTATGTTCTAAACTCTGTATCATGTTGTTCCTATCATCTTTGCTTATGACTGATCCTCTTTTCTATCCTTGTCTTCCATTCACAGCTTTAGGCAACTTCCTAAAGTGTGACTTCCTGTGCATCAATGTGTCAAATATTCTAATTATAAAATTTGATGAAACACTTCCATACATAACTAATTAACTTGATTTAGGGGAATCAACCCTAATTTACCTCGCAGATACTCATGAGCATCCTTGAGTAGTGCTTTTGTAAATATGTCTGCCAACTGTTCCTTAGTATGTACATATTACAGTCTCACTTCCTTGTCTTGAACTAGCTCCCTCAAGTAATGATACTTGATAGCTATATGCTTTTTCTTAGAGTGCATTACATGATTCTTAGAAATATTAATGGCACTAGTGTTATCACAATATATGACAACTATTTCTGTGATCTCCTCTTTCATACCTTTCAGTAGTATCTTCAACTGCATAATATTTGAACAATTGACTGCTGCTGCCACATACTTAGCTTCAGCTATAGATTGTGCCACATACTTAGCTTCAGCTATAGATTGTGAGGTGCAGTTATGTTTCTTGTTTTTCCATGAAACTAATCATTTTCCCAAAATAAATGCTCCTCCTGTGGTTCTTTTTCTATCATCCAAATTTCCATCCTAATCAGAATCAGTATAGACTCTGAATTCAAACTTGTCATTCCTTTTATAATACAGACCATAGTCCTCTGTACCTTTCAAATATCTCAAAATTATTTTCACTGCCATCATATGTGTCTCCTTGGGATTGGTAAAAAATCTTGCAACAATTCCAACAACCAGTGCAATATCAGGTCTACTGTGCACAACATATTGCAGTTTTCCAATCATTGATCTGTAAAGGGTTTGATTTACTTCCTTTGTAACATCATTCTTTGTTAACTTTTGTCTAGTAGCCATGGGTGTACTCACTGGTTTTGAATCTTCCATTCCAAAAGTTTTTAGTATCTCCTTGACATATTTTGTTTGAGTAATGTAGATACCATTTTTCATTTGATATATTTGTAAGCCAACAAAAAAATTTATCTCGCCAAACATAGACATCTCAAATTCAGTTTGCATCTCTTTTGCAAATGCTTGGCATATCACATCTTGTCCACTAAATACAATGTCATCAACAAAAAAGTTAGCCAATAAAGTACCTTTACTTTTCTCTGTCTTCAAATACAAATTACTATTGTCATTGGTTCTTGCAAATCTAATCTTTATCAGATAATTGTGCAATCTCTCATACCATGCTCTGGGTGCTTGCTTCAGTCCATATAGTGCTTTGTGCAGTCTGCAAACCATGTTCTTCTTGCTTGGGTCAACAAATCCATCAGCTTGTTCAATGTATACTTCTTCTTCTAGTATCCCATTTAGAAATGTTTACTTTACATTCATTTGATAAACTTTAAAACCTTTGTAGGCTGCATATGCAAGTAAGGTTCTTACACCTTCCAATCTTGCAACTGGGGCAAATGTCTCACCATAATCAATTCCTTCCTCTTGTGCATAACCCTTGCATACCAGTCTAGATTTATTTCTTGTTACCTCTCCATGTTCATTTAGCTTATTTTTGAATACCCACTTAGTACCAATTACATTTTTGTTATCTGGCCTAGGTACCAGTGTCCAAGTCTTGTTCTTTTCAATCTGTTCAGTCTCTTCATTCATGGCTTGTATCCAGTCTTCATTGTCTAAGGCATATTTTACTATTTTGGGCTCAAAATCACATAACAAGCATGTATCTTCTCTTAACTTGCTTCTTGTCATAAATGCAGAATCCTTTGATCCTATGATTTGATCAATTTTATGGTGCCTTCTTACATACTTTGCCAGAGTAGGTTCTTTCTCTGCTTCAGATTGATCATTCACGTTTAATTAAGGTTGAAACTGTGACTTGACATCTCCATTAGATAGCTCGACAATTACCTCCTGTTGCCCCACAATTTTGTTCTGTGACTCGGCAGGTGCTGACTGTTGCTCGGAAATTTCCTTCGAAAATTTGTTAGAATCTTCCTCATCCAGATAGACAAATGATTTGTAACTTTCAGGTTCCTTTATGCTTTCAGCTTCATTTCTTTCTGCATATTCATCAATTCTAACATTTGCACTTTCCACAATTTTATTAGTGTTAGAATTCAAACACTTGTATGCTTTACTTTTAGTCAAATATCCAAGAAATATGCCTTCCTCACCTTTAGCATCAAGTTTTCCATTTCTATTATCCTTCAATATGAAATATTTACTTCCAAAAACTTTAAAATATCTTACACTAGGTGCATACCCATACCATAGCTCATAGGGTGTAGCATTTGTACCTTTCTTAACTTGTAGTATGTTAAGGGTATAGACTATTGTACTTACAGCTTCTCTCCAATATTTCTGTGCAACATTTTTCTCCATCATTAGTGTTTTGGCACAATCTATGATAGATCTATTTCCCCTTTTAGCAATACCATTATGTGGTGGTGTCCTAGGTATGGACATCTGTCTTTTTATCCCTCGGTCATTGCAGAACCTGTTAAACTCATTAGAAATAAACTCACCCCCTCTGTCAGATCTTAGACATTTCAGATTTTTGCCTATCTCATTTTCAACTTTTTCCAAGTACCACTTAAATAATTGGAATGCATCAGATTTCTCCTTAAGAAACATAGCAATCATCATTCTAGAGTAATCATCAATAAATAAAATAAAATAGCTATCTCCACAGTAACTTTTCTCACCAATAGGTCCACAAAGGTCAGTATGAACCAATTCTAGAATATCCTCAGAAGTATGAGTTTTGCTCTTGAAACTAGATTTAGTCATTTTTCCCAATTGACATTGCTTATACATTGCATTTTTAGGTTTCTTTAACTTAGGCAGCCCTCTAACCTTTTTCAATTTGCTTATGCTTACCAAGTTATCAAAGTTTACATGACACAACCTTTTATTCCATAACCAAACATCACTATATTGTGAAAACAAGCATGTCTCATCAACTAAGTCTAGACAAAACAAATTACCTTTAGTTTGCTCACCACTTCCAACTAGTTCTCCATTGGCATCATAGATCTTTGCTTTCCTATGATGGAATTTGACTCTGTAACCAGAAGTATTCATTTGTGCAACACTCAATAAATTATATTTAAGATCATCAACCCAATATACATCATCACATTTGATCTTGTCAGTCAATTTAATTGATCCTTTCCCTTTAACACTGTAACACCCCAAAATTGGCACCTAATAATCCAATCAATTTTGGTACATTCCTTCAATTTTCTCATCTTCGAAGTCCTATTGTACTAGGCAAATTCTTCTCCTAACTGACTTTAATTGACTGAGTTTCAAATGCAGAAAACCCAAATTTACATAAATTTGACATTATATTTAATTCCTAAAATCTCAGAGTTTATTAGCTAAAAAAACCCTTATGATTAATTGATTTAATCCTAAAGTCTTAAGTGCTTTTAATTAAATCAATTCTACCCCCTTTAGCTAATATACATAAAAGGAATTGAAAGGTTATTTAATTATTGGATGAATTATCCTCAAAAAGGAATTCCATAATTTCATGTGAAAGGACACTTATGTGGCAATAATTCACCCTTTTA
>MU227929.1:56437-71332 GCA_018584345.1 Thuja plicata
GTGGATGAACTAAAAGTCTTTGGAGACTCACAATTGGTTATCAATCAAGTTAACAACACTTATCAAACCAAAGATGAAAAGTTGGTACCCTATAAAAGGATGGTTGACAGCCTTAAGAATTACTTTGCACATGTCACTTTTTAGCAAGTTCCCCGGGCGGATAATAAAGTAGCTGATGCTATGGCTACTCTGGCCTCTATGTTACAAATGCCAGAGAATGATTTCAGACATGAGTTCCTAGTGGAGACATTATGCTACCCTGCCTATGACTCTCCTGACTTCCAAATGGTCTGTTAAGTAATTGGACATGATTCATCTCGCTACCATCACATATACTCCTATCTCCATAACCAAACTATTCCTAACACCTATACTAGAAATGAAAAATGCCATCTAATCTGCATTGCTTCACGGTACGTCATCGTAGCAAACAACTTGTATAGACGGGGTCTAGACGGTACCCTCCTTAGGTGTTTAGAACCTGATGAGTCCAAATGTGCCTTAGAAGAAGTACATGAAGGCATTTGTGGTTCTCACTCAAATGGTCTGACACTGGCTCATAAGCTTATTAGAGCTGGTTATTATTGGCCTGATATGGAGAAGGAAGCTATGCAGTTTGCCAAGTCTTGCAAGCAATGTCAACTCCATGGTAACTTGATTCATGCTCCAGCTAAGGAACTCATTCCATTTATCACCTTTCCGGAAGGTGGCCATTTCAACAGTGGGTTTTCAAATTAGTAGGTTAGATATATCCCTCTTCTTTAAGAGGACACAAGTACATCATCACTACCACAGATTATTTTACTAAATGGGTTGAGGCAGTACCTCTCAGTGTAGCTGATGGAAAATTTGTAGTTATGTTCATACTAAACTACATTATTTGTAGATATGGTGTACCTTCCTCTATTATCAATGAAAATGGAGGACAGTTCAAGAACAAAGATCTGACAAATTTATGCACTAAGTTCAAGATCATTCAACATTGGTCTTCTATTTATTACCCATAGGGTAATGGGCAAGCTGAAGCTTCCAATAAAACAATTCTCAAGGTCCTGCACCGTATGGTACACAAGTCTGGATGGGATTGGCAACTCCAGATTAATTTGGCTTTATGGGCCTATCGCACCAGTATAAGAATGCTAACAGGGGCCACACCCTTTGCTTTAGTCTATGGTGCAGATGTTTTACTACCTATTGAGGTTGAGATTCCTACCTTGCGAGTCTCTTTGAAAGGCCTCATTACAGATGATGACATTAGAATATCTCAGCTTCAAGAGCTTGAGTTATTGGATGAACATCGGAAGGTGGCGTTTGATCATCTCAGAGCATATCAAAAAAGGATATCAAAGAGCTATAATAAGAAAGTTAGACCAAGAGACTTCCAAATGGGTGATCTCGTCCTGGGAGAGAATCCTAAAAATTAGCAACAACGGACTCAAAAAGGGAAGTTTGAGCTGAAATGGCTTGGTCCTTATGTTATTATTGTAGTATTTGGGTCCGGTGCTTATCATATCTCCACTATAGAAGGTGAACCACTCAAAGAGCCTATCAACGCTCTTCACCTAAAAAAATTCTACAGTTGAGATATCTTCTGCATGCTGATGTACATACTTTATTTCTGAGAAAATCCTAAAAATTGTAAAATGTCTAAAAAAAATGATCATCTTAGTGAAAACCTGGAAAACAGGCGCTTTGATGTATCTATTAGCCTAGTGAAAACCTAGTAAAAAAGCGCCTTGATAATACAAAAAAATGAAAAAATACAAAAAAAAAGAAAAAAGAACAAAAAAATTGAAAAATTGAAAAAAAAAAAAAAGAGAAAAATGTGCCATTGATGAAAACCTGGTAAACAGGAGTCATGGTAGCAAAAATATAATTTCTACCAAGATGGTGAAAACCTGATAAACAGGCACCTCTTGTTCTGTAATGCTTTATCTATCGCAACATATCTTGGCTTTCTCGTAGTTGTTCTTTCACTTTCCTGCTTCAGTTTGCTTTCCTGCTTTAGTTTGCTTTCCTGCTTTAGTGTGCATTTTCTTTTAGTCATCTTTGAGATTTTTCTCAACCTCGCATGGATTGAAACTGGTCATACTCGGGGGCATGTTCCTGGTTTACTGGGCATTGTCTTTCTTCTCTTGCATCGGTCACCAGTGGATCTCACTGTGTCTACCTACCGATGCCTCGTAGCACTTCATCTCTTCTTGAGAATCTCCTTCACATCAGTCACCAGTGATCCTCATTGTGTCTGCCTGTTGATGCTTCGATCTTGTTATCGAACTTTATGCTTGAGAATCTCTTGCGATAGTCACTAGTGGTTCTCACTCAATCTGCCTACTGTCGCTACATTGCTGAGATTTCTCCTTTTGTTTTGTCCAGCTTCGATCCATTCGTTACTTGGGGGCATGGTTCCCCACTTCGATCACTTTTTGGTTTACACTCGAGTCAGTAATCTTGTCATAGGACAACTTTCTACTGGCACAAACTGGTGTTTCTCAACACCTTAATCAAACAGTGTTTTTTAACATTCTCTTTGGACACATTTGTGTTATTTAACACACTTCGGATATCTTGCGACATAAACATCTCTCAATAGCAATCAAACACATTACACTCACAAGCACAATGGTGTTTTTCAATACCCTAAACATAGACACATTCGTAAGCCTTGAAACATGCTAAGATATGACTGATTCTTTCTTAGTATGTTGTCTATTCTTATGAATTTCATTGATATTTTCTTTGTCTATTGCTTGTTGGTGTGGTTTTGATGATCCGACAACATCAAATAAACAGGGTGTATGTGATAAGAGCTTTTGCATTAAGGTGGAAAAGCCTCACATCCTTTGATCTTGTTTATTTGTATGCCAAGGGGAGGTTGGAACTATCTCCTTGATTGTTATTGCATTGTTTGTTTACTTGTGAATTGTTACTATATCAAGCTGGAAACAATGTTTGGGTCACCTTGGCTTTTGTGCCTTGGTGCTTACGTTCAGTTCTTATATTTTATCTGATGAATGTCATATTCATATTCTTATGGTTGCAGCGGCACCAGTAAGGATTATATTGACTCCAATGATCCAAAAGCACCCGAAGATGATAAATACGATGAGTCCAACAACCAAAGTCCTAGGATTGCATTTTGCTTAGGCTTGCATTTGCATTGTAGGCTTGCATTTGCATTTTAGGCTTGCATCGTGGTAGTTTGGTTCTCTCTTCATTATCTTCTCATTCTTCAAAGGTCCTCATCTTTCATCATGGTTTCTTCTTGACTGCACGAGTGTCCAGTCCTTGTTCTTGATCCTCGTTTGCATTCTTTTGGTTAGTGCCTGTTGTATATTGTGAATATCCTGCATGAGCTGATTAGTACCATTGCATTCATTTCATTACATTCATTTCCAAAAATTTCATTTCCATCCATTCATTTGCATACATATATCCATAAACATTTGCATCCATTATACGTAAAAATCAAATCATACATAGCATTTACCCATCTAACACCTATCATAGAATTTTCAATAAAACATGTGCATAAACATTTGCATATTTATCCATTGCATACATTCCTAATCCATACATCTAATCATATAGAAAATCATCTCATAAAACATACACATTTAAAGCAATATATACACATGTACAATGATGCCAAAAATTGAGCTCATATATATATCAATCGGTCTAAATGTACAAGGGTGCTACTCAAGCACAATATGTCAAAATGGTGGTACAATATGTGTGTTAATGTATCAATCTAACCACCTGGAGGAGGTGGAGGTGTGGCATGCCCTGCTGCTGAGGGGGTGGCATACCCAGCTACTAAGGAGGAAGAGGTCCCGCTGGAGGTGGTCCTGGTGGAACGACCCATGCACCGACATACTCTGTGAAAGGAAATATCTGATCTGCTACCTCAGGTACTGCAATAGTATACGCAACATAATAGTAAGAAGCCTGAGCAGCCTCGTATCTGGTCTCTAGCTGTGATCTCGCTAGTGAATCTCGTAACTCCCGGATCTCCCTGTCTCGCTTGGATATCCGTGTATCCCTGATGATCACCTATGTATGGAGCTCATCATGCTCCCTCTGTGTCTGTCGAGCTCTCTCACTGACTCTCCAGATAGCCTCCTATAACTATGCTACCTTTCTGCCTGTTGGAGGATCAGTCGGAATAGCATCAACCATCACTGTATCATCCCCTACTCTGCAACTCTATCCTGGCTGCCACTGGGCCTAGCACCTGTATCTGATCCCATGGGTCTCATAGGGATATTAGTCTAATGTGTCCATGGTTGTACAACTCTCTCCTACTACTGTAGAGGTGGCTGTTGTGGCTGCTGATCTTGAGGCTACTGTCTCAGAGGAGGAACCTGTTGTGCCTACTGTTGTGGTGGTGGCTGCACCACCTGGGGTAACTGACCCACTAGAGCTGAGTCTAGGAAAAGGATGTGCTAACATGTAGTCTCTGTATGCAGCTGTCATACCTACATTCATCATCGTAGCCATATAATCCCACCTAGCTGGTGGTACTCGGGCATCTATCATGCTGCGCCCCCTGTCTAGTAATCTCTGCCACCCCTTCTTCATCTCATCGATGAATTGGGCATATGTACAATACTCAAGAGACATGTCATGTGGCCTCCCAAACTGGCATAATACACGCGTAAGCAAGAAGCACTCAATAACAGTAATGGTACGTCCTATCAGAGGACGCGAGCAGAACATGTATGATAGCTCATGATGAGCATCATCCCAAACCTCAGTGGCCGCCCAAGGTTTCCATATGACTGCAGCCATATCATCAATCTATTCCCTCCACTACTTAGTCTTACCCAGCGCAGGCTAGGTCATCAGACCGACATATCTTTAAATGTACGGCTCTAATGGCTGTTGTGTATCATGGAAAATCAGCCTACATATGGGAAGGTGCTCCCAGGCCCAGATCTGCAAAATGATGACTCCTGCCGCCATAGTATGGGCACCCTGATACATGATCTCGTGCATCTCATGGTACATCTATGTGAGCATGCACTCGCCCCATCCAAAAGTGACTACAGAAACATCCAGCATCTTCTAGAGCATAACGCCCCAACCACACTCTAAACTGTGCTAACCATGATCAAGAACCAGATGACAGCTCATAAATAGTGCAAGAACAACTGCCAAGGGATAATCTCTGCCATAAGTCTGTATCAACTCCTCCCAGGAGATGGCCCGACCCATCACCAAATCATCCTAGAAAATGGCTCTTAAAGCCCGTGTACCATCTCTCGGCTATGTGCAATAATCTACACAAGCTCCATGGAATGACACTCTCAAAATCTGGTATACATCCTTCGGAGTCACCATCATCTCTCCCTGTGGAAAATGAAAAGTATTCATCTCCAAATGGAAATGCTCAACCAGCGCTCCAAGTAGTCTGTGATTCACTTGAATATCAAGTACATCACGTAGATATGTCAATCCCAGCCCATCAATGTGGGCCCCATCAGCATCTGATAATCTCTGTAACAAGTCACCCATGATAGGATGATGGGATCTAAAACCAATGTCTGGGAGGTCGACCTACAAAGCAAGTGATAAAATTGGATTAGCACCTCAACGATGATGATTTTTGAAAGCAAAAGACAACACATGCAGCTATGGACCTATTTTACACACAGTTTAAGATATGGCAACTGGTTGACTCTGGGACGCAAGAAAATGACAATTTTTTATTTTTGCCAGTTTCCCATGCAAGAAAACTCTTTTCTTGCGTGAGGAAACTCTTGTCCCGCACGAGCTTTCTGGCTCACACGAGGCAGGATGTGTTTTTGTGCGAGATTCTAGAAATCTCGTGTGGTGCACTCGCGCTCTTTTGGCGAGTGCTGGGGAGAGGCCCGCACGCGGAACCCCTAACCCGCGTGAGGATTCATATTCCTCGTGTAAAGGGAGATCATGGCCAACGCAAGGAAACTGTTTCCTCGCACGAGATTGGGCGAGACAAAATTTAAACAGCCCTAGAAACATGCTAATGCTAAAAATTGCTAAATTTTTTTCAAAAATATAGGATCAAGTTGCGATTACTTACAGGTGCGTCATACTCCACTGGTCGGTTATGTCATCGAGTGCGCTCAAATTGATGAGAATGTATGGGGATGCTATCAATATCAGCTAGAGCCCTCAACATCGCTAAATTCAAAAGGTGAATAATGATTTGAAAATGACCCCTCCGGGCTTTATATAGCCTTTGACCTAATTTTTAGAAGTGCTCTATTTTCCGCAAAAGTTGCACCCTTGGCTAAATGGATTGTTCTGAATCCATTTTCATGATTGAAATCAAAATTTGACACTCCTAAGCAGCTCAAAACTGCATTTTAAAATTTTTGGGACCGTCGCGATCGGACGCTTGTGTAGTCAATTTTGTGATGTTGCTTTCTTGTCAGGATTATCTCTTATTTTTCTCAGTTTCTGCAATCTTTTCATCAAAGCCAACTCTAGTCAATTTTGGTCAACTATGGTCAAACCTAATCAACAGGACCTCTCGATCGCTCTAAATTGATTCTTCTCTCTCTTGATCTATCTTTTTCTGCAATTTCTCGCTCTCATCATTATGATGTGTCTTCTTTCGATTTCGCTCCCGAGGGGGCAAGATGATTGCATCATTAAATATTTTCACATCATTCTTGAATCAGTCTAATCTGAATCAAATCCCCATCACTAGGGGCATCTCATCACTTGGGGCATATTCAGTTTTTCCTACCTTATGGTCAAAATTGGATATTCCATGATCTTGAATCTCTAGGGGCATCTTGATGTCTCGCATCTTGTCATCTATCTTTCTAGGTATCTGAGCAATCTAACTCGGATCCTCAAGGATCAAGCTTCATTCTGGAGATGATTTTTGAAATCTCATTGGGTATTGGGGCAATCTAACCCTAATTCCTGAAAGTTACGCTTCGTTCTGAAGATGACTCTCAAAACCTCTTTAGACCGTTATCTAGGCAATCTAACTTGGATCTCGGAGGGCTAACCTTCATATTGGGGCAATCTAACCCTGATTCTGGAGATAGTCTTAGATCTTCATCAGTTATCAGTGGACATTGGGGCAATCTAACCCCAATTCTGATCTTCTCTCAGATGATTTTGTTTCTTAATCTGATCGGTGTCTTGGCAACCTAACTTAGACTTCCAAAATCTTCATCTTCACTTCAGACTGTTCTTTGAATCAATGCGCTACTCACACATCAATTCAAAGAGGGGCAAAATGTAACACCCCAAAATTGGCACAATAATTCAATCAATTTTGGTGCATTCCTTCAATTTTCACATCTTTGAAGTCCTATTGTACTAGGCAAATTCTTCTCCTAATTGACTTTAATTGACTGAGTTTCAAATGGAAAAAACCCATATTTGCATAAATTTGACATTATATTTAATTCCTAAATTCTCAGAGTTTATTAGCTAAAAAAACCCCTATGATTAATTGATTTAATCCTAAAGTCTTAAGTGCTTTTAATTAAATCAATTCTACCCCCTTTAGCTAATATACATAAAAGGAATTGAAAGGTTATTTAATTATTAGATGAATTATCCTCAAAAAGGAATTCCATAATTCCATATGAAAGGACACTTATGTGGCAATAATTCACCTTTTTATTTAAATAATCTTTGTATTTTTGTCTCAAATGGAAATGAAGAGGCCACCGTTTCTTTTCAAGAAACTCTTCACCCTCTTTCCATGGTTTTCTATAAATTGGACCTCTTTTTCTTCATTTGGGAGGATGATTTCTGAGAGCATCAAATCTATAGTCAATTTGCATTTAATTTCTTTCATGCTTTTAAGCTTAAATTTGCATAATTAGGCTAATGTTCAATTGGAATTGAAGATGTATTGCTTTCATTTGTGATTCATTTACATGTCTAACATTTCAATTTGATTCTCTCAAAGCTTTCTAGATTAATGGCAAGTTCAAGTCTAGTTTAAAAGCAATTTCTTTTCTAGATTACAAGCATTTCATTACTACAATAAGAGTATTTTCTTTTCCTAGATTAATTGCATTTTGTTTCCATAGATTAGTTGTAATTCTAGATCAATCATTTCTCAATTCATAGATTAATTGCATCTCTTTTTATAGACTAGTTGCAATTTCAATTTCATAGAGTAATGGAAAATTTTTCTTTTCTTACATTCTAGAAATCCTCCATGTTAGCAATGGTCAGGTTGTTGGCTCTCGTTCTGAGGGTAAACTCAACATCCCCAACTGATTAGGAGGCATCAAGTCATTTTAATTGAATTTGCAAAATAGACAATTCATATTTATCTTTGTAAATTGAACAATTAAGTAAAGACTATGTTGTGTTTGTGCATGATTTAGAGGTCACATTCAAGCACACACAAACACAACATGGTGTATCATTACCAAATTTAACATAACCACCTTTACACTTATCTAAGGTTTCAAATTTATCTTTATCACTGGTCGTGTGATGTGAACAACCACTGTCAACAATCCAACGGTCACCTTTACTCATATAAGAAATTAGTGCAGTTTTCTCATCATCATCAGAATCATCTTTCATAGCAACATACACAACTTCTATATCATTTTCATTAGAATTATCAGATTCACTGTCAGAAGCTTCTTCAGCTATATAGAAATATTTCTTACCTTTATCTTTGTAATCCTTATACTTTCTAAAGTCTTAGTCATCCTTTCTATCTTTGTACTTGTTGTCTCTTCTTTCATCTTTGTCATTCTTATCAGGACATCTTGCAGTAATATGACCAACTTTGTTACATGAAAAACAAATGATAGGAATTTTACCTTTGTATTTTCCTTTTCCTCTAGATAGCCTTGTTGCCATAAGTGCCTCAAGTTCTTCTAGATCATCATCAGTAGTGTCGCTATCACTGTTCACACATTTCTTTCCTTTCTTTGATTTGTTGAGGACCATCTGTGACTTGAATGTAGATTCAATAGTTTGTGGAGTATAATTATCAAAATTTGACATCTCAAATGCAATAAGTATGCCTACCAGACCTTCCAAAGTCAAATTATTGTTAGGAGTACATCTTAATTATTGAATTGTAGATACTCTAATAGAATATATAGGAAGAATTTTTCTCAGAACCTTGCTCATGATGGTGTTATAATCAATGGTTCCCTTAGCTCCTCTAATAGCATTTACTACTTTCTTTATCCTACCATAATATTGAACTACATTTTATCCTTCTTGCATTTTCATTTCATCAAAATTACCTCTCAAAATTTTAGATTTGGCTCTTAGCGCATTTCTATCACCTCCATAGATGGTTGGTAGGGCATCCCATATTTGCTTTATGCTTGTACAGTTCTTTCTGTCTTCAAACTCATGATAGTTCAGAGATGAGGCAATCTCCAACATTGCTTGATTGTGTTCTTGCTTTTCTCTTAACTGTGCAGTAGTGGGAGCTCTTATAGGGGCTACATAATCATGTTCAACATAGTTCTTAGCAGAATCACCAATACCAGCCAAGTGAAATTTCATCAAACTCTGCCATGTAGAGAAGTTATCCTTGTTCAACTTCGGTACCTCCTTTTTATACATCTTGATCTTTTGCTCCAAGTACCTTAAAACTATTTTCAAGAGAACAAAGCTCTGATACCAATTGTTAGAATGAATTCAGAATAACTAAGAGGGGTGGGGGGTGAATCAGTTATCCTCAGGTCTAGATGTACCAAATAAAACTTTATACCACTTTGAACAACTCAGATCTGCTCGACATTAATCAACAATAAAAGTGTGTAGTTTACTGTTCAAATGAAATAAGCTTGCAAAAACTTAACAGTAAAACACAATATAAACATTCACACATTTTGATACCCTGATTTAATGTGGAAACCCAATATGAGAAAAACCACCAGTAACATGCTACCAAAATTTCACTCTTCTGAAGTGAGCTCTGTTAGGAGCCAACCCTGTTAAAGGTTGCAAAACATATTGTTAAATGTGACCTGGTTAAAGGATTTAATCACCCTGTCAGGAGTGGCCTTGTTAGAGGACTTAGAACATTCCAACTGAATGTCACCTTGCTCAAAGGATTTATACAATGACTCTTAGGTCAACCTAGTTAAAGGATTTTAAATGATAGAATGGTTAGAAAGTAATCAACAGGTGTGATCTGATATGTTGGTGTTGTTTCCAAGTGTTTGGAAAACCCCCCAAAAATTTTTGAGTTTCCTATCAGTTTGCCTACTATAATTGAAAATTCATGTATGTGCAAGTGTATCCCTTTGAAATTCTAGCTTTAGGGCTGCAAATTCTATGGAAAAATGTGAAAAAACCCTATGTTTTAGTCCTTTTTTAGTCCTATTTTCCTCTCTGTTTAAAACCCTAAAATTCAAAAAGTAGCCATTACAAGGAAAAAACCCTAGGCCTGTTATAATATTTCATTACTTTTCCTGGCCACTTAAAGTCTTTTATATCATGTGTTATTTCCTTATGTCGCTAAGTCTCTTTATAAAAATGGAATATACTTTATCTTCACGGGACTAAGTGACTTCCCTTTAGTCGGGTTATCTCTTATGGAAAAGGATATTCTTTCAAAGATCAAGAGATTAAGAGATAACTATCAGATGCAATGTCAGATCGACGGTAGTCGGGAGATCTCTTAATATTACCTAGGTTAAGAATTTTGTCAGGTGACTTGGAGATTTCTCAGTTGCGTTGTCTCATAATGAAATCACAGTTAAAAGGTGAGTTCAATGTTCTATGTTAGTCAGGATGTCTCCTGATTAAACTTGAGTTAACTATTTCTTGCAATGACTTAGAGATGGCTCAGTCGCATTATCTCTAGATATGACACAGGGTTTACATGTTAAGTGAAAGGTTAAGTTTTCCTTTAGTTTCTTTATCTCACGAAGAAATGGAGTTAAGTCAAAAGATTCAGTGATTAAGCGACTGCCATTGATCAAGGTTTTAATCCTATGGCAGTTGGGTAATCTCTTAATAAGCCCTGCAGTTTGAAAATAATCAGGCGACATGGAGTATACATAGTCGCAAAGTCTCTAGATTCAACTAAAGTTAAAGTTAAGTTATAAGAATTCAGTCACTAGGTCTTAGTAAAAACATGAGTTAAGTTAAGAATCAGGAGACCTAGCGATAGCCATCAGATCAAAGGGAAATCTACGGTAGTCTCCAGATCGCTAGAAGAACTTGAAAAGTCAAATAAAATCAAGCGATCACGAGACATAAGAGATATTTGAGACACGTGTCCAAAGGGAACACATTGTTTAAAAGCTACATAGTCACTAAGTCTCATGAGATATTAAGGTTTGTTTAAAAGATTATGAGACTTAGAAAAGACCGTTGGATGTGGATTAGGGAAGAACAACGGCGGTCGTGTTATCACTTGATAAAAGTTTAAAGATTGAAAATATTCAGTGATCAGGAGACTGATGCATGGTCGCCAAGTCTCGAGATGTTAACCAAGGTGGTTAAGGTGAGTTTCAAAAGGTTCTCAGTCACCTAATCTCTAGTTTTTACCATAGTTTATGTTTTTATCATGAGATCAGGAGATTTCACAATCGGGTTATCGTTGGATAAACCCGTAGTCAAACGAATGTCAGTGTAAGGTTTAAAATGATTCAATGATAGTAGGCCATGTGTTCAGTGGGCCAGGTTCAATTTCATTGCAATCATTAAATCTCATGAAATATTAGGGTTTGTGGCAAAGATTAAGTGATCTAGCGACTTAGCCATCAGATGTCAGAGGAAATTAGATCAATGGTTGTTGGGTTATCTCCAAATGGAAAGGAAAATTCAAAGAAAATATCACTACTTGGAAACTTGCCTTCAGTCGTGTTATCTCCAGATTTTGATCAAAGGTTTAATCACAGTTAAAGGATCTCTTCAGTCGGATAGTCGCTTGATATAACTACAGTTAGCTAAACCTTGTAGTGACTAAGAGATTACACAGTCGGAGAGTCTCTTGATGGATAGAGGTTAAAGATGAGTCAAGTGAGTGGACATATAGGTGGATAGTGTTATATGATTGAGCAGTTGAAGGCCAATAATAGAATGATAGATGGCAGTGTGGGGCCGTGTCTTAACACTCAGTTGGGTGATCTCTTAATTATATCCAATGTTCTCATTTTATTTAGAGACATCCCAACTACCGTCGGATGGAAAGTACATCTAACGCATGTCGTGTGATCTCCTGAAATAACCACAGTAAAGGAAAAGATCTCTCAACTAGGAGACTAAAAGGGAAAAAGTAACCTGGGTCAGATGACAGTTAATTTGAAAGGTTAACGGTGTCTAGGTAAAAACAAAAAGATATACGGTATCAATTTAAAGTTATAAAAGGTTTGAATCTTGGCCACAGGATAAATATCTGGTGCCAGCTATGACCGTTTCTATTTGAATTTAAATATTTAAACTGTTTGCAATCTGATTTTATCTATGATAGATAGAGTTAGTTCTTAGAGCCATAAATGATCAACTGGATCAACTTTTCACAGACAGTAGGAGGTTCAGGAGGGACATATGATATCCTAGAAATGCATTGAAGGCCAGAAATGATGGAAAGAGTATTATAAGCAAGGAAAGTGTATAAGAGCCGCCTGGTCTCTTTCATAATTATTGATCAGCCACTTGCACAGTTGATACCGAGGACTTTCTTACCATGAAAGAGTACAGTTTCATAGCTATGAGGAGGAGAAGTAATTGTATAGGTGACTGAGATATGTTTTCAATGATGAAAGGTTCAAATACAGATAATTTGGCTGCAAGTGGTGAGAGTCATTGATAGACTTGTTTCAATATCAGTGAAATAAATGGATAACCAACACATAGCCGAGGATATTGAAAAATGACATGGAAGGATCAGATAGTATTTCATCACAAATTTTTTGACAGAAGTTGTCAAGAAAGAGGAAAGTTACAATTAATAAACTTTAGAGTATTTTATTGCTTTGAGAGCAAATTGCATTTTTCCTCCCAAGTGTTTTAGGGTTAGGTTAAAAACATCCAAAGCTTGTTGCATCCTTTTCTCATAAGGATTCCAAGATGTTTTAGGCTATATATAGGCCAATTGAATAGTTAGAAAGGGTTCGTCATTTTTGTTCTTGATTTTTCTTTGTTCAGAGCAGGTTCCTGTTGGTCTTGCTGAATTTCTATTGCAAGGTAGATTTCTAGTTTGTTGTCTAAGTTTTGTGTTTATTGTCTAGATATCTTGAAGAAGTATGGATTAATTAAATACAATGCAATTCCTATTCTATATTGTCCTATCTCTTTTTATATCTTGTTTGTGCTCTAGTATGTTTTATTTGTAAGGCATCCAAAGTATACCAGCTATAAGGTAGTTTGTGTAATTTTTTATGAGTTTCTTTCAAGGAGAGAACTATGTTTCATAGATAATTTTAGAGAGAAAAACATGGTTGTAAGGATTTGATGCAGTGATATGGAGATGAGAGGATAGTCTGTAAGGCACTCTATCTAGATTGCATGTAGTTTGTAAGGCACTCTATGGTGTTTCATTGGTTTATCTTTGTGGGTTAATATTTTCATTGACTCTTTGCCCAAGGAGTAGGCACTGGTCTAGGGTCTGGTGAGAATCGTTTTCTTCATCCAATATCAAATCAATTAATCAATCATATTTAGTTACTTAGAACTAATAAGCTAAATTCATAAGGATTTGTATCAGCAGGATACTATCCATTTTATTGATTCCTTGGAGAGTGAATCATTAGGTTAGCCCACCTTAAAAGGAAGAAGGATGAAAATCCTTATCTCACTAGTTTTTGCTATATTTACAATCATGGTTTGTCTGGTTAAGCTATACATTTGGTTGATTTTGGTCATCTGTAGAGTGTTCTATAAGTTGGTTCAATAAAAGATAAATAGCAAATCAGTGTCCACTTTCATATATACTATGTAATCAGTAATTATTCAGAGGTAAAACCTGTTAGAGTAATAGTCTATCGGGGTTACTAATTTAAATCATTATGATCTAATTAGTAACTTCCCTATTCACTCTAGTTTGCTTTAGCTAACCTTAGGCAGTTTCTATTTCTTGTAGTTTCCCTTTTTAGGGTTTCGGTATTCCTTTATAAGGAATCAGCTCTTTGTATTTCGATAAGGAGATAGTTTTGTAAATCATTATTGTTGAATATATAAATCATTTCTGTCAGTATGGTTTTCCTGTCTCTGGCCTATCGGCCGCCATAGCTTTCTGGATCCTTCTCTCTTCTGTATTTTGCTTCTGTCTTGTAATAGTCTTTGCATGCAGGTGATCTTGGTTGTATTGATGTTCATCAACTTCAACATGGTATCAGAGCTCTCCTACATCTGGTTGTTCGTTCTCTGTTGAAGCACAGAGGGTTTGAAGTTTCAGAAGCCTTTTCGATGCCTCTTAGTGGTTCTGGGGGGGTCTCTATTTTTGGAGGCACTTTGGGCCCAAACAGACACCACCATTGCGTCTAGAAGACCCAAAAACCCCAGAAACCATATAAGGTTTGTCCGATTTGGACACCGGGGCCTCTAGGAAATTTTTTCGGCCTCCTACAGGCCGTACGGGCACGGAAATCGAGAAAAAACATTAAAAACCCTATGTTTTTAATGATTTTTTGGTTTGGTATTATCGCGCACAGTGCTATTTTAAATGGCACCACCGCCGGGCCGCCGCCAGGCCGCCACCGCGCCACCGACGCTCGGCCCGGCCGGCAGCGCCTCTCTGTGTTTTGCGGCCCGCGCCGCCTTCTTTCTGCGGGCTCCGCCGCCTTTATACCCCGCCGCCACCTTGCGGCACCCGCCGCCCGTCTATTCCACGGCCCCCACCGCCGTGCGCTCCCCGGGCCGCTTTGCACATGCGGCCCGCGCCGCTTCCAACACCGCGGCCCGCGCCGCTTCCAACACCGCTGCCCCGCCGCTCAG
>MU227929.1:77533-102264 GCA_018584345.1 Thuja plicata
GTACTACTGGCTTTGAGAGAGTCTCTTGAAGTCATGCTTTTGGTCTGTGCTTGCTTTTATATCTCTTTTTGGAGAGGGGTTTTTCCCACTGGGTTTTCTCCTTTGTCTCCGGTTTACAGAGATTTCCGTGTACTGGGTACCTGATCAGGCCTTGTTGCCGGGACCCATTTCTTGCTTTCTTAGTCTTGCTAGGTTTGCTTTCTCCCTGCGTTCAGCTTAAGGGGGGGTGTTAGAGTAATCATTTTACTCTTTTTCGGCTTATGCTTTCACTTAGGTGCATATAATTAATACTTTATATTAATTATATTGCGCATCCTAGCTTTTAGGGTTTAGGGTTTGTTCACCTTTATAAGGTCGAACTTTGTAATTAATCTTCATCAATTCAGTTAATATTTTTGCTCTCACCTTTTGAGTAAAAACTGAGTTTCACTTTTTCCTCTTTCACTTCATTTCTTGTGACAGGTTCTTGCATGCAGCTGGATCTTGGCGTGAATCTGATCTTTCATCAGATTCTACAGACTTCAGACTTGTAACATGTGGAAATTAACTATGAGCGTGGATTGTGGATCTGGAAGTATATGTGATGAATTGTAAATGTTGTATACTTGTTACAGGTACCGTGTGTATCTTAGCAAGGGTTTATGTAATTATTTGTATGATGGGAAGCCTTAATTGGCTGACCTAGTTAATTATGTATTGGGAAAGCTTAACTGGCCGACCTAATGAATTATTGTAAGAGGGTATATATGAGTGATATTTTCATTTGTGAAAAGTGTGGCAGAGAAAGAGAAGAGCAAAGATTTGTGAAGCTGCGAAGCTTGACTACTGGATAGAGAGAAGAGTTGATACTTCATTGGAACTGACCAAGCAAAGATAGTTTCTATCAGATAGTTCACTAGATTGTGTATTTTATTTATACACTTGTGTGGATTGTGAATCCTTGAGGGTGGATTTAACCTTCTTTGGGTAGTGAGCCTACTATTTTCTTTGACTCCTAATAGGGTCTGTCTCCTAATAGGGACTGTGTACTGTAATGTAATAACAAGCTCCTAATAGGGCTAATATCTTTTAACAGGGATACTATACTCTCAGTACATTATTTTGTGGGTGTTAATTCCCACTGGGGTTTTACCTTTAATAGGGTTTCCTCAGCAAAAAACATTGTGTTATGGTGTTGGAAATTACTGTATTATCATTTTCTTTTGATTTTATTGTTCATTAAGTTTAAATTTTAATAATCTATGTCACAATTGATTCACCCCCCCTCTTAGTTGTCTTGTGGACTATTATTCCTAACAATTGGTATCAGAGCTACAGGTCCTCAGAGAGAAATTTTAATAGCTTGAGGTGATCCTGAAGATGAATTACTACAGGAATGATAGTCTGAAGTTTGATCCTAAAAACTTTGACAGTTGGCAGAACAAGATGAGAACACATTTGCTATGTCTAGGAATTGACTACTGGATGATCACAAAGAAGAATGTGAAGGTAGCGACTGAAGATGAGTTGGACACAGCTACTAAAGATGAAAAGAAGATATTTTCATATAATATGGTTGCAAGGGAATCTCTGATCAGTGCCCTATCATAAGGAGAATTCACTAAAGTGAAGGACTTGGATTCTGCACATGAGATCTGGACAAGACTGGAAGCATTGTATGTTGGAGACAAGATTACAAAGAAAAAAAAGTTGCATAACTGAAAAACAAACATGGAATCATTGAAGATGAGAGAAGATGAGAATGTCAGAGCATATGTACAGAGAATTACTAAGGTATTTACTAGTATTAGGAACTCTGGAGATACTTATAGTGAGGAAGAAGTAATTGCAAAGATTCTCAGATCTTTGACACCTACATATAGAACCAAAGTACAGGCTATAGATAAGATCATACCTTTGATACCAAACTTCACTAGAGAGATGTTGATTGAAACTAACTACATTTGAGGCCATAGAATTGGGAGACACTTTACCTATAGTGTTGGAGATTTGCTTCTATGCAAATAGTTGATTGTATGTTTGTCATTGATGACAACATATAATATATAGCGGTGTCCAAAATGCAATTATCAATACAGATGCTTTGGAGCCTTGCGCATTCATTTCCATGGCGTAGACATGTTCTTGTTGCTATGTGCATACACGCAGATTTAGATATGAAGTAACAGTTGAGTTATGTTACTCTATTTACCAGCTATAGTTTCAGAAGATTGTTTTCAAAGAGCCGACAATAATTTCATTGTTTCTTTAGTTGCACCTATCTACGAGATATGTCTATTCATATTCATGTCTAGTTATGAGTTAAACATGTTTGGTTAAGTGCGCTTAACATGTTTCATCTAAAGCATGATGTTTGAGTAAAATTGGTGAAGCCGACTATGTGAAGTGACGCATCTATTCAGTTTGTGTTCTACAGTTCTAATTATGTTTGTGTGGTTAGTTTGGCAGACAAGGAAGTTGTTGAAGAGTTTCCTACAACCGACATGATCTTATACTTTGAGGAAGATACATATAGTAGTTCATTTGTGATTGTAAAGTGTGAATGAGAAAAAGATATCGAAAAAAAGAGCAGAACTAAAATTCAGTTGGAAAGATACTTCATTCATCAGTAAGAGATCTATGTGAAGAACCAGAAGGAGATTATAATTCACTGGAACTGATCAAGACAATAGGTCTACTAATATAGTTCATTACCAAATATATTGTATATCTATTTTGCAGAAGGTTGTAGCCTTCATCATTCAAGCAGTGAGCTCTTGGACAGTGAGTCCTCACCCCTAACAGGGTTACTTGTAAAAGACTCCTAACAAGGTCCAACCTTTAACCAGGTTTTTGTACTTATTGCATTGTAAAGATCAACTCCTAACAGGGTTGTAAGATCTTCTAACAGGGATCATTATAAACTAGTACAGTTATTTGTGGGTGCTAATTCCCATCGGGGTTTTTACCTATTTTGGTTTTCCCCATCACAAAAATTGTGTTGTTCAATCTTGTGTTATCTTGTTGTGTTTATACTTAATTTATTTTGTACTTAATTGAAAAAGAATTGAATATTGTAGATAACTTATTCACCCCCCCTCTCAGTTATCTCTTGGGACTATTCCTCACAATTGGTATCAGATCCAAGTTCCTTGGAGAGAAAACTTAACATCTTAAGGTAGATCATATGGCATAGTTCAGAAAAGAGAGTCCTAATTTTGATGGAGAGAATTATCTTGACTAGAAGAACAAAATTATAACACATCTACAGTGCGTTGGTTTTGAGATTTTTGAAATAGCCACACAAGAAATTGTTGTTCCCTCTCTGAAAGACCTTGCAAAAGATGATGCTACTAGTAAACAAAAGGAAGTATTCATCGCTAATGCAATTGCCAAGGAAGCCCTTATAAGTACATTATCTGACAGTGAATTCTCTGAGATTAAGAAAGTAGACAAATCCTACACCATATGGAAGTATTTAGAATACATGTTTGAAGGAGATATCCAAGCAAAGAATGCAAGGAGAAAGACATGGAAAAAGAAGTATAACAACTTAGAGATGCTACCTGAACAAAACATCAGAGCTTACAATCAGAGGATTAATGAAGCAGTTTCAAGAATAAAAAACAATGGTGGAGAAATTTCAGAGGAAGACATAATGGACAAATTGATGACTACATTGACCGCAGATTATGAGAGAAAGATCAATATCTTGGATGAAACTATGCAATTCTCAAAAGACTTCAAGAGAGAGACTTTGATTAGCAAAATCTCTGCATTTGAGATATCAAGATTGAAGACTGAACCTAAAAGTGAAACAAATTTCAAAGCCTTGGTCCATGGTAAGAAATCTCTACACACTTCTAGCAATGTTGAGAAAGAAGAAGTTGATACAGAACTAGAAGAAATCATTGCCATGATCGCTAAGAAAGAAAGGAAAGGCAAAGGAAAATATGAAGGACAAATACCATTCAAATGTTTCTCATGTAACAAATTTGGCCACTTTGCATCCAAGTGTCCTACAAGAGTGAAGAAGTTTAGATCAGACTACAAGCCAGAATATACCAAGGAATGCTATCATGCTAAAGAAGGTGTAACTGATGATGATTCAGGTGAGGATGAAATTAGATATGTTGCAATTAAAGACATTGAGAAAATGTTAGAGGAAATGGACATTGAAGATGAAAAGAAAGCACAAGAGTTGGCATTAGTTTCCAAAGCAGACATCAGAATAGATTGGATCATAGACAGTGGGTGTTCACACCACATGACAGGAGACAAAGATAGATTTGTTCATCTGGTTAAGTACAAAGGTGGCATGGTTAGATTTGGAGATAACACTCCCAAACCTATCATAGGCAGAGGATCTATCACCTTAGATGGAAAGAATAAGACATATGATATTCTATATGTTGATGGTTTACATCATAACCTACTAAGTGTTGGACAATTTCTTGACAAAGGATATCAGTTGGAATTCAAAGACAACAAGTGCATCATTAAAAAAAAACAAGGAGATATGATTGCATCAGGCTCTAAGACTAAAGGTATTGTCTTTCAGCTCAATTCAGAAGTAAGTTATTTTGTTGCAAAAGTAGATGACAATTGGCTATGGCACAAAAGACTTTGTCATATCAACTTTGACAATATAGTGAAGATTGATGAGAAGTTTATGATTCAAGAAAGATATTATGAATATGCACCTATGATTGAAGATGAACCCAGGCCTAGCAGTAAGGAAACAATGATCGAAGAAATGTTTGGTTGTATTGATGTATCATGCAATGAACCTGAAACAAGCAAAGAGGAATCACAGATTATAGATGAGGATGTCACACCTAAAGTTCCAAAATTCACATCTAGATACCATTCAAAAGATGAAATCATTAGAGATCAGAGCAACAAAGTTTTGACCAGATCTAAAGCAAAAGGTTTAACAGTTGATGAAGAGCTATGTTTACTTTCACAAATGGAACCCCTAAGTGTTGAAGATGTGTACAATGACTCAGATTGGAAGAAAGCAATGGAAGAAGAATTAGATCAGATAATAAAGAATGATACATGGGAATTGGTTCCTAGACCTTGTGACAAAAATGTGATTGGAACAAAGTGGATATTCAGAAATAAGATGAATGAAGAAGGTACAGTGGTGAGAAACAAAGCAAGACTGGTATGTAAAGGATATGTGCAGAGAGAAGGAATAGACTACACTGATACATTTTCTCTTGTGAGCAGACTAGAATCTATTAAGTTGTTTTTGGCCTATGCAACATTCAAGAACTTTAAAGTATATCAAATGGATGTCAAGTCAGCATTTCTGAATGGTGACTTGAAGGAAGAAGTCTACATAGAACAGCCTGAAGGATTTAATCTATGAGACAAACCTAACATGGTATGCAGACTAAAGAAATCCTTCTATGAAATTAAACAAGGCCCCAAGAGCTTGGTATAAGAGACTTGATGGTTACCTAACCAAGATTGGATTCAAAAAGGGAGCAGTAGATTGCAACTTATTCATAAGAGAGACACCTGATGGACTACTACTTGTTGCTATCTTTATTGATGACATTATCTTTGGAGGTAATGACAAGCGTAGTGAAGAATTCACCAAAGAAATGCATAGTCAGTTTGAAATTAGCATGATTGGACCTATCAAATATTTTTTGGGATTAAATGTAAAACAAACAGACAAAGGCATATTCATAAATCAATCTAAGTATGTGAAGGAGATATTGAAGACCTTCAAGATGGAAGATTGCAAGCCAGTAAGCACTCCCATGATAACATGAAGAAGCTTTCTAAAGATGATGATTCCACAGTAGTTGACAAGACACTATACAAATCTATGATTGGAAAACTCATATATCTTACTCAATCTAGACCTGATATTTCTAATGTAGGTGGCATTGTTGGAAGATTTGCAGCTAAACCTAAATAGAATCACCTAATGGAAATAAAAAGAATATTCATATATCTAAAGGGAACTATGGACTATGGTTTATGGTATCCTAACTTAGAGAATATAGAACTTCATGTGTACACAGATGCAGATTGGGCAGGTTGTGTTGATGACAGGAAGAGTACCTTAGGAGGAGCAGTATTTCTTGGAGGTAGGTTGGTCACTTGGACAAGCAAGAAGAAAAATTGTATTTCACAGTCAACAACAGAGGCAGAATATGTAGCAGCAGCATTAAATTTCTCTACAATTGCTTGGATCAAGCAGATGGTAAAAGACTTTGGAATTCAGATTGATTATCCTATTGTTATTCACTGTGATAACACCAACACTATAAATATGTCAAAGAACCCTATAATGCAAGCCAAGACAAAACACATTGAAATAAAATATCATTTTCTAAGAGAAAAGGTTGCAAAGAAAGAAGTAAAGCTGGATTATGTGAGCACCAAAGAACAACTAGTAGACATCTTTACAAAGCCTTTATCAAAAGATACTTTTCAGTATCTCAAAGAGAAGCTGGGATTAATTCCCTTTCCTGAGTCAAATTAGAAATTGTAGAAGTGCATTAGTCCTTGGTGACTGATGAATGGTTGAATACTCTACTTCTGGAGTAGTACATGTGCTTAAGTGTATTTGGCACCCTTTGCCATTGATGTCAAAGGGGGAGTATATAGTAAGGGGGATTATATACTCTAGGGAAGTTTTGAGAAGTTTTTGATGAGGATATTGAGAAGATTGTAAAAAAAAAGAGGATACTTTGGGTTGATGGTGTTTTTCATATCATATGTTGCCATCAATGTCAAAGGGGGAGATTGTTGGAGATTTTCTTCTGTGCAAATAGTTTATTGTATGTTTGTCATTGATGACAACATGTAATATACAGTGGTGTCCAGAATGCAATTATCAGTATAGATAATTTATATCCTTTCATTTTTATTTCCATGGTGTAGACACATTCTAGTTGCTATGTTCATACACGCAAATTCAGATATGAAGTAACAATTGAGTTATGTTACTTTGTTTACCAACCATGATTTTAGAAGATCGTTTACAGAGAGCCGACAGTAATTTCATTGTTTCTTCAGTTGCACCTATCTACGTGATATGTGTGTTCATATTCATATTTATTTATTGTGTGTGTCAAATGTTGCACCTATTACCTACAACACAACACTTCAATAAGTCATTCTGTCAGTGAAAAATAAGGGTTAATGAGCATATAAGACCCTAACATTGACTTATTGCTTTCTAACTAGGATGAGTGTAGTAAATAACATAACAACCCTCAGATTATGCGAATACCAGTGACATAAACAACCTAGCATGAAATATTTGAGTTTAAAACAACTATTTGATCATTAGCATGCATATTAGTTCTAAAAATAAACATTATAACCATGCATGAAACTAAAAGCTATGGAGTGAGTATGAAATTATGGAAATGGAGAGCATACCAATGCTTCCAATTTCCTTCAAAATATGTGCTAATAGCACTACTATTCAAAAATTGGGGCCTCATTTGAGCTCAAAACCTCTTCAATTTATAGAAGAATGGGAGAGAGAGAGGGGGGACAAGGTGCATTAATGGAGCGTCTAAGGTCATTAATGATGTGTAAGAACCATTAATGCCTTGGGCATTAATGAGGGATGGGAAAGAAGGAATAATCATTAAGGGGTCATTAATGAAATTTATTAAGAGGTATGGGAGGGAGTAAGGCTCAACTTGGTAAGTTGGTCCTTAGAGAAGTCAAGCATGAGAAAGTTGACTTTCTCAAGTGGGTTGAGTCCCTAATCACTTCCTTAATGGAATGTGACATCATTAGGAAGGGGTTTAGAATTAGATTAGGATTAGAAGAATGCTTAGCAAGGGTGAAGGGTTTGGGAAATGTTTGAACCTAGGGTCCAAGTGGTTGAGTTAGGTTAGGTTGGGGGTTTAGAGGAATATTAATGAAATGAATTAAAATTATTTAATTCATTCAAAAATAGGGAATTTAATTAATTAAACAACTTAATTGCTTTTTAATAATTAAAGGAATATAGCCAATTAATTAGATTAATCAAGCTAGGGGATTGGTTCTTTTGCAAGTGAGAAAATGATTTAAGATTTTATTCAATTCCTAGTAAACTAATCAATTTAGCCATGTATTTGATTGATTTTTTATTTTGACTAAAAGTAATTGATTTAGTGATTTGATCACCTTAGGAAATTAAACTAATTTGAAAATAATTATGCCAAGAAGTAACAGGTTTGTTTGGACATAATCAGGGGTATGATCACACTTACGAAAAATAGGGTCTCTAGTCAGAGCAGACCAAATTAGGGTGGTTACATTTGCCCCTCTTTGAATTGATGTGCGAGCAACACATTGATTCAAAGAAAATTTTGATGTTGACTTTGGAAAGTTTGAGAATTCCATTCTTGTTTGTCGAATGAAATGTATGATATGATCAATCTCGCACTTGATTGAAATAAGACTAATAGAATTGACTTTGAACTTGATTGAACAAAGGTCAATAAGCAAAGATCTTAAAGATACCAATTTTGAACTTGGTTTTCGTCCAAACATTGATAATACTAATTCTGAACTTGGTTGTCATTCAAGATGTCAGTATAAAGGTGCAAGGAGCTTTTTAAGACTCTAAGAAAAAGTAGACATAGGATTTCCAGCTTGTGAGAACCAAAGCCTTCCATCCAACAGTCCTGACATAGTCGACTTAGTCAAGGAGTTGTCATGCCTTTAGTTTTTTGATATGATAATGAAGTCATTTTTAATGTTGTTCTGAGCGAATTAAGGATTGATTAAGTGTGATCATGCCCCCTCAAGAATGAAATTGAAGGAAAAATAATAAAATCCATTTGAAAAAGGATATCACTTGATGCGATTGATTGAACCAGGAGGGAATCTGGTAGAAGAAAGGAGGATGCATTTTCAGAGAAAACATAAGATTACCAAGTTAATTACACCAAAATGTGAATTATGCATGTGATAAAATGATGCTTGACCAAGATTGTGATGAATAATATGCACGTTCAATTTCGTTCCCGATAGATCGGAGAAGAACAAAATTGAATATAGATATGTGATTTTATACTTGGTCTCTTGATGAGTTAGATTTAGATGATGACATCATTTATGCATTTGTATTTATCACTAATATAAATTTGTTTCAAATGATACTATGTGGAATGTGCAAATGTATGTTTTTTTTGAGTTTTTCCTTATGCAAATAAAATGTATGGATGCACTTTAGGATGTAAAATAAATGCAATGCATGAATGCTTTATTTTCGTATTTCCTTTCCACTTTATATTAATGTAAAAATGGATGGTATGGATGTGCAACAACATTGGATATCAGTAATATATAAATTGATGTAATTAACTTGGATTTAGAAAAAGAAAAATTGACTTAATATAGAGCTCAAATGCCTTAATGCTTTTTCTTTCTTGTTTATGCACCATGCAATCTCTAAAATGCAATGATATGAAGACTCTTAGGACTTTGTCACTAATATGCAAATTTATAGCTTTTTATCACCATTGGGCACTTTCTCGGATGGATATCACCTGATAGTACAACAATCACTAATACCACAGCTATTATGAATGTATGAATACTATTTTAATTAAATGCAATGTCGGGAATGAACTCAAAACATTAAGGCACAAAAGCCAGAATGATCACTTAGTTATCCCCTTTCAATATTTCAGAATCTATTTTAAAACATATGATATGTAACCTGTAATGACCTTGAAAATTCATATCCTTAGGTATACCATGTTTTATTCACTGTAAGTAGAATCTGATGTAGAAAACAAACAAGGAGATTGTTTCAAACTCACCTTAGTTTACACATAACAAAGATCGAGATATATGCGTCTATCCACTCTGTGGGGCAGCTCTTACCATAAACATCTAAGTTAGGTGAAATGTGTAGGTTCATTTGAAACAATCACCATACGCAGAAAACCAAGAAAATGTTATGCCCCCATCCTTGCATCTCTATGTCTTTGCGTAGACGTCATTGAGTAACTAAGAAGACATAACAAATCATCGTTTGTGAATCAATCAAAATAAAATTTATAACCACTTAAATGCCCCTAGTTTGAAACGTCATCAGGACATAAAAGAATTATAATCAAACCAATAGAAAACTGTGTGTTTAAGTAATACTTGTTCATTCATTTGTCAAACACAATAGAGATTTAGCAATCAGCAATTTGGAATTCAAGCAAGATGTTCCATGTTTGTGCATTGATAGGACAATCTCTTCATGTTTGCACTCCAATATAGCTTTGGAGGAACATGGTTTGTGTAAAATGTCTTGGTCAGATAGGTGATGTTTTGAAAAGACACCGTTGTTTGTGAAAGTGACATTGTTATGCAAGTATCAAGAATCATCATGTTCGTGAGGCAAACCATCCTAGAGCAACCTAGTAGACGCAACCTAGCATGCCACCAAAAATGCCCCCAATGTAGAATGACCTATTCCTAAGATGCAAATGCAGACAAATCCCAGGCCAGGATAAGACACTTGTAAGGAATGAGAGTCAACAAAGTAGCACAGGTGTGATCATGAAAGTTCAATGTGTAGTAATGCATTGATAGATAGAGTGTTGAGCACAAGTGACACCTATTGTCAGGTTTTCACCACTCGAGAAAACCTTTATTTTATTTTTTCTACCAAGACACCTGAGTGCCAGGTTTTCACTAAGGAACCCTTTTCTCTTTTTTCAAATTTTTTTGTTCTTTTGTAAGGCTTCTTTTCACTGTTTTTGAATTTCTTCAGGATCAATTTTCTGAATGTTTTTGGTATTTTCCAAAAAAAATTCCACTATATAGGCTTTGCTTAGCCATGTATTAAAGCATAGAAGCACTTCAAATGGAGAGTGTTGATAGGATCAAGAAGAACATCCCCTTCAATTTTTGCCAATTGATAAGCGCCACTCCCAAAAGTTGTAGTGATGACATAGGGACCCAGCCAGTTGGGTTCAAATTTTCCCTTCTATTCTCTGTTAGGCTGGTTCTTAGGATTCTCTTTCAGGACAAGATCCCCCACTTGAAATTGTCGTGGATTTACCTTTTTATTGTACCCTTTAGATATGCCTGCTTGGTACACCTTGAGATGATCAAACTCCTGTTGTCTGCATTCATCGAGGAGGTCTAGACCATTAATTTGATCTATGCAGTATTGTTCATTAGTAATAAGTCCTTGTAGTGATACATGCAAAGAAGAAATTTCCACCTCAATAGGTAAGATGACCTCAGTGCCATAGACCAAAGAATATGGTGTGGCTCTTGTAGGTGTGCGGATGCTAGTTCTATAAGCCCACAAGGCTGTATTGAGTTACAAGTGCCAATCCTTGCCAGATTTACTCACTGTTCTGTGTCAAATTTTCAAAATGTTTTTATTAGATGCTTCCACTTGTCCATTACCTTACAGGTAATATATGGAAGAACAATGTTGAGTAATATAAAATTGTTCACAAAGTTCATCAATGTCTTGATTTTTAAATTGGCCCCCGTTGTCTGTTACAATAGATGAGGGTATCCTGTATCTACAAATGATGTAGTTCAAGATGAACATAGCCACTTGTTTACCCGTGGCTTTGATCAGTGGCATAGCCTCAACCCACTTAGTAAAGTACTCAGTGTCCGTAATGATAAACTTATGTCCGCTTGAAGAGTTGGGATATATTTTTCCAACCAAGTCGAAGGCCCATTGCTAAAATGGCCAGTGTGTTAAAAAGGAAATGAGTTCCCTAGCAGGAGCATGGATGAGATTTCCATGAGTTTGACACTTGAGACAAGCTTTTGAAAACAAGATAGCATCTTTCTCCATGGTTGGCCAATAATAGCCAACTATGAGTAGTTTCTTAGCCAAAGAGAAGTCATTTGAGTGTGACCCACATACGCCTTCATGGACCTCTTTTAACACGTGATCAGACTCTTCTTGTTCTAAAGACCTTGCCTATATAGATTATTAGTTATGAGGACATAACGTGATGTTGTCCTAACTAAGGCTCTTTTCTCATTTCATTGTAGGTCATTAGGTATGGTCTGATCAGTAAGGTAGGCAATAATATTAGCATATCAGGATGGGATTTGAGCATTCAATGCACAGATAACTGGGAAAGTAGGGGTATCAAAAGCTGGGGAGGTTAACTCATCCACCAAGAAGTCGTAGAAAAACTGATGTTCTTCCAATTGTAACAAAGAGGCTAAGGTAGCCATTGCATCAATAGCTCTATTCTCTATTCTAGGTATTTGTCTGAAAGTGATGAAGACAAAATACTTCTTTAGATTTTCCACCATTCTCTTATAAGGCATCAAATTTTCATCTTTGGTTTGATAGTCTCCATTTAGTTGATTGATGATGAGTTGAGAATCACCATATACATGTAGTTCAACAATTTTCCATTCTAGTGCAAGCTTGATTCCATTCACTAGAGCTTCATATTTAGAGATATTGTTGGTGCAAGGAAACATTAGCTTGTATGTCTTTGGTATCTTGTAGCCTTGAGGCATAACAAATAAGACACCCACCCCAGACCCTTGTTGAGTAAAAGATCCATCAAAGTAAATTTTCAAGGGATGTTCAGTTAAATACATGATAGTTTCATCTAGAAATTCTATTGTCAATGGTATAGTATCCTGTAGTGGTGAATCCGCCAGTTGATCCGCAAGCACTTGTCCCTTGATAGCCCGTCTGTCGACAGACTCAATATTGAACTCGCTCAGAATAAGGACCCATTTAGCCAAGTGACCCATTAATGTTGTCTTGCTTAAAAGATATTTGAGGGGGTCAATCTTTGTAATGAGTCTGATGGTATGAGACAACATATAATGCCTTAACTTCTGTGATGTAAACACAACTACCAAGTAAGATTTCTCAAAGATACTATAATTAAGCTCATAAGCCACTAGAGTTTTGCTTATATAGTAAATGACTCTTTCTTTGTTATTTCCATCTTCTTGCACAAGTAGCACTCCTAATGAGGTAGTTGTAGCTGATATGTAGAGGATCAATGGCTTGCCATGAATGGGCGCCATGAGAATAGGAGTAGCCAAATAATCCTTTAGTGCTTTGAAGTTACCTTCACAGTGTTCATCCCATATGAATGGAACACCTTTATGCAATAATTTTGTGAAAGGCTGTGCTCTGTCAGCTAGTTGAGACATGAATCTATGAATGGACTGGAGTTTCCCTTCTAGCATCCTCATTTGACTGATGTTACGGGGAGGTGACATCTCCAGTATTGCTTTCACTTTCTCGGGGTCAACCTCTATGCCTTTTGCTGAGATAATGAATCCTAATAGTTTTCCAGATTGTATGCCAAAGGAACACTTTTTAGGATATAATCTAATAGTTCCATCCTATCTAGGATATTTTGAGATCTTCAATGTGATCCTCTATTGTTTTTGACTTAGCTAGTGTATCATCCACGTAATCCTCCATATTTATGTTTATCATGTCATGGAAGATTGTTGTCATGGCTCTCTGGTATGTGGCACTAGCATTTTTCAACCCAAACGGCATAAAATTCCAACAAAATGTACCCCATGCACATGTGAACGTTGTTTTCTCTTGGTCCTTAGGTGCAAATTTGATTTGGTTATATCCTGAGAAACCGTCCATAAGTGAATACATTTGGTACCCTGCTGTGAGATCTATGATCATGTCAATATTGGGTAGGGGGAAGTCATCTTTTGGGCATACTTTATTTAAATCTCTGAAGTCTGTACAGATTCTTATAGATTTATTAGATTTAGTTACGGGGACCGCATTAGAGATCCACCCTGCATAAGCAATGACTTGAATGAAGCCATCTTTCAGTAATTTCTCTAACTCTGCTTTGACCAACAATGCAACATGAGGATGCATTTTTCTCAATTTCTTCTTGACGGGCTTAATCCCAGGAGTGATCGACAAATGGTGCATAATCAACTTAGGATCTAGTCTAGAAATATCTATATAAGACCATGCAAAGTTGATCTTTTTCTCATTGAGGAATGTTGTGAACTTTAGCTTCTCTATCTCAAACAAGGATTGTGCTAGATAAATAATTTTTGGAACTTCAACTATGCCCAAGTTGACTGGTTCAGTTGGTTCTATTAGAACTAAAGATCTTTCCTGGAAGTGCTCTAGGAGAATATCAAAAGTCTCATCCTTTGGCGCCTCAGAGAGGTTTACACCATTGGATGCATCATTTCTTTTCTCTTTTGTGGAATCTGATACTTCCACAATGGGGTTTTCACCATCAGATCCTTTCTTTTTATTTTTCACTTTTAGACTGAGAAACTTGATATCCTCCAAGGTAAGCAAGTCACTCTTTGCACTGGTGGAGGAAGGAAATGGTTCACATGCATTTAGATAACATGCCAAGGAGTAGTGATTGGAAAAATCTAGAACAAGAGAAAAATCTGAATGGGTCCAATCTATGAGGTCTGGATTTACTAGGGACAAGGAATCAGATTTAGGGAAGGACATCACATTAGTATCAACACTATTAACTGATAAGATGTGTTCTTTTAAGTTAATTTCATTAGTGTTTAGATCAAGAAGGGGTAAATTGTCATTATAAAAGTCATTGTTAGCAATGTATGGGTCTAGCTCTAATGACTCATCAGTGGAATTTTATTCCTCATCTCTCCGTAGGAGGAGACTCCTAGCCTGCAGTCTTTGAATGTCTGCTAGGTTTAATAAAACTCCCATCTCTTCATCAATTATTCAGGGAAGAGATACCTCTTCTGCTTTAGGATTAGCACTATTGTTAGGAATACCACTCTCTTTGGTCCCGTGGAGCTGCGAACATATGAACCATATCACATTCAATGTCCTCGATAGCAACAAACTGCTCATCCCATTCATAATCATGCGAGCCACTAATCTCATCCTTAGATCTATTGAGGAATTCAGAAATTGTTATTTGATGCACTCGGTTAGCTCCTTGTAAGTTAAAGTGAGGTAAATCTAGAACATGAGTGATTGTGACTAACTGCCCCCAGTTAGGATGCATATCTTGGGGTGGGGGTATTTATTCTTGTACTTGTTTTATATGTCATTCTCCTTGAGAGATTTCAATTGATGCTACCACTGGGACTTCGACCTGTGGCAATATGGGAATTGGTAGCTCATGTTGTAGCTCAAAACTGGGTACGTATCACTCTCCTTGATAATTAGGGTCATTTGTGCCAACGTGTAAGAGTCTTTCATTGGTCCATGTTTCTGTATCTATCTCAGTTCCTTCACTATCACTATTTGTTTCAATAACTGGACTAGGAGTAGGAGTAGGAACCTTTGGTTTGACATTATATCCAAGCCATGTTTTGTCTCTTGTTAGCCTGAAATCCATGTGAATAGGTTCAACAATTCCTTTTCTCTGTGCGCTGATAGGTCCTTTTCCTTTGTATCCCATCTGCTCGATGAGGTCATATCCCTTTCCATATTTCTTTGGCGATATTTCTACATGTTTTACCTTTTTTTCCTTTGGTTTGTCCTTGTAAATCCAATCTAAGACTACTTTCTCTTCCTGTTCATCCACTCCAGAGGTAGATGCCTTAACCATTCCAGTTGCCTTGTGAATATCTAGTTTCAAAGATGCAATAGGTTGGAAAGATGAAGAAGGTTTTCCATATGATCTCGGAGATAGAGGGAGTTTCATTAATGATGGAGTTAGATCAAGTTTGTACTCTCCCATACCCTTGTCTTTGAGTTTCAATATTTTGGAAAAGCTTCTCATGACCATGTCCTTTGATGTTTCAGGCTCAGTTTCCTTCAGAACCTCTTTGTTGTGTGGAACCATACTGTCGGCCCTGATAGTGTTGCATGTGTAGATGGTATCGGTAGGAACTGTGACCTCCATCCCATTGTGTGGGAACTTAATGCATTGATGGTATGTGGATGGCATTGCTTGCATCTCGTGAATCCATGGTCTTCCCAATAGTATATTGTATGCCAAAGGTAGATCTAGGACTTGACATAGTATATTCTGTTCAATCGGTCCTATTCTGATAGGAAGGACAATGATACCCTTGGAAGGCCGCTCTTCTTCATCATAGACTTTGATTTTGATCTTGCTTTTGGAATCAATTGCCTATTCTGAAAGTCCTAGTTGCTTGAATAAACTGAGAGTACAAATATTCAACCCTGCACCTCCATCTATCAAGACACATCTAAAATGGGATTTATGAATGAGGACTTCAATATGCAGAGGTTGGTTATGTGCGTGAGCCATTGATTTATCATCTTCCTTAGAGAAGGAGAGATAGTGTGGTGTAGATATATGGTTAATGTGATTAATCATCGCTTGGAATTTGTCTACATCAATATATTTGGGAACATTCACAGAATGTAGAGCTTGTTCTAGGATCTCTCTATGCACTGGTGAGATTTTAAGTAACTCAAATATAGAGATTTGAGCAGAAGTTCTTTGCAACTGATCTACCAGATTGTACTTTGTAGACAGGTTGGTAACTGGTTGCTTGTTTTTTGCAGGTTGAGGAATAGTGATGACCGGTGTCTTGGAAGATGTTGCTTTTTTGTTTGGGAAATTGACACCTTTGATAGTAACTTGAGCTTGGCTCCGTGTTACCACATTTTTTTGTTTAGAGGAGTCTTTAACACCTTTGATTTTGATCATGTTAATGGTTTCATACTTAATGTCGAGCATATTGATCATGTTGTCATGATTGGAATAAGTGTAGTTCACTTCATTACTTTTCCCTTTTGAATTGTCTCCCTTTTCAAAGGTAGGAAAAGGTTTATTAAAAGTAGTGTGGTCCTCATTAGTGGTGTGACCCTCCACTTTGATCTTTCCACCTTCAAAAATATCTTGGATTGCATGTTTCAGTTTGAGGCAATTATTAGTCTTATGCCCTTTATTCTTGTGGTAAACACAGTAGGAGTTTTCATCCCACCACCTTGGTTTGACCATTGGTTCCCATGGTTTGGAGTCGGGAATTGTTAGGATCTTGTTATCAATAAGGGTTTTCAAAACTGCCTCAAGAGGTTCTCCCAAAGGAGTGAATGTTCTGGGAGGTCGGGGTGCCCATGTTTTCATTTTGTTAGCATCATTGTTTGTTTTGGGTACCGTAGGGGTTCTGTTAGCTCCCTTATTAGCTTTCAAGTTGTTTGTTAGATTAAATACTTCTAATTTGGGAGTAACATGCGCTGTGTCTACAACACCATCGTTGATGACATTTTTATTTTGCTTCCACCATTTGAATTTACTGCTACTAGTGGTGGCTTTATTTTCACTTTGGAGTGTTATCTCTCCCTTTTTGACCATAACCTCTTCAATACGGATGGCATTTTTTATCATTCTATCGAAAGTAGGTGAATCTTACATCTGTAAGGCATAGTTCATCTCAGGAACCAGGTTATTGATAAAGATCTCCATTTTCTTAGATTCTAGGATTGCTCTCGAGTATCAAGCAAAGATCTTCCTCCATCTTTGAAGGAAGTGTGTAAATGATTCACCAGTCTTTTGTTTAGTGTTACATAGATCCATCATGGTCACATCATGTTGTATGTTATAGGAGTAATGTTGAATAAAGCGTTGAATTAACTCCTCAAAAGTTTTGACCTTAGGGTTTAGTTTTGAGAACCACTCCATGGCATTGCCTCCTAGACTCCCTAGAAATAGTCGCATGAGGTATGTAGGTTCATGCATGTATTCTATGCTCAAAGCAGATAATTCCCTCATGTGGTCATGTGGATATGTCTCTCTCATATATTTTTCATATTTTGGCCTTGCCATGTTGGGAGGAAATGGAACCATATTAATACTCTTATCGAAAGGAAATGGACAAATGGAGTCCAAAGAGTATTTGCAAGAATAGAGATGGGAGTTTGCACCTCCTTTTCTCTTAGTTGTTCCACATCATAATCCTTCGATAACTTTACACCAGTGGATGCTAGATGGAGAAAGTATTTCTCTTTATCTTCAGCAATCATCTTTTCCACTGATTTTTGAATTTCATGCTCTGTTTGAGTTTTTTGTACTCTTATTCAGTGATGTCTTCTTCACTGTCTGATTTGAATAGAGGACGGTCAAATAGGGGTTCTTCTTCTTCATCACTATCTTCGTGTTTTTGGTTTTGTCTACTATCATATTCATTAAAAGCCTCACTCCAGTCATGAGTGTCTCTATCCATTGTTGGAGAGTTTATATCGAGCAAGGAACCGCGGGATGTTTCTCCTCTTTGGAAGTGTAGTGATCATAGAAGTACCTCTTATTCTTTAGAAGTGTACTTTTTGTGTCTTGTGTTAAACATGAAGTGGTTTTGTAACTTCGTTAATGTTTCCCAATAGTGCTAGTAAGAGTTTCAAACCATTCAAGTGGGTGTGTCTAGGTAAGAGTAATTGTTTGTTATTGATGGATGTAAATGATTCTAGCGTTAGAGGGTTAGATTGCCCTAATAGTGAGCTGGGAACCAAGTTGTTGGTAGGAAATGGGTAGACCACACGTATTCAACAGGGAGACCAGAAAAGACAACATGAACCAGCTAAAGAGCCAAAAGGGTATCCTAATCAACTAAGCTTTTATGAGAAGTAGGTCTGCAAGTGCCCACTATCCTAAATGAGAGCCTCCAGATGCAACCCAGGAAACCCTAGATACAAACTTCTGATGCTCCAGATGTGGACTTTGAATACCAGATGTGAACCAGGATCCTAAATGCGACCTACTACTGACCAAATGAGACCCAGGAAACTAGATACGGGCTAGGAAATCCAGGAGGTGTTGTAGAGCGTGAAAAAAACTTATACTCCAGGATTTGAAATTTATTGCTTGTTTTGAGGATCTTATCTCTTTAATGACCTTTTGAACACATCAAACATCGTTGCATTGTTAGGGAGGTGAAACAGACACACATTTTGTTCCTATTTTCTAGGTAGAGGATGAAAATCCTTGCTCATTGACTTAGGTACACACTCAAATGATAATCAAAATACATTTATCACCAAGCACGCAATGGCTCTAGTCAAGATATTGTATTAGCCGACTCCAAATGAAAGTGAGGGCACGATATGATGAGTGTCTTGGGGAAATTAATTTTTGCCTTGCACAAGGATTATCACCCTTTCAGGGATGAATCAAGAATTCCTTCAATTTGAGTGTTGTCTATTATGGGGCAATCCATTCAAAACTGTCTCCCATAGAATTGCACAAGGAAAAATTGAGGCGTATAGCCCTATGAGTACTTGGATATATGTAGTCTCACAAGCGAGATTGAAGTGGCTCCGCTCTACAAATACCCAAGCATGTTTAAGGAACGATGTCAAAATTCCATAAACAAGATCGATTCTGTCTTTCAAGGCTTTAGCCTATGAGGAAGCAATTATTTATAGTGATTTGGAAGGGTTGGCATAAAACCTGTCCTCACTTGGGTCATGCCCAGGAGATTTTTCCCTCAACCGACAGGCCCTCTATTGTTTAATAAACTTACAAAGGATTGGCGAGCTTAGGAGTTCTAGATTTCTGATTCTTCATGAGAAGAAGAGCATACTTTCCTAGTCCATGTCATTTTCTCCCAAAACATGAAAATCAATGTTCATTCCTTCAAGCTATGTTGAGCTTGATTTAGTGTGTTCCTACTTTAGGGAAAAAAAAATGCTTGAAGGTAGATTTGCTTGTTCAATTTCCCCAAATTAATGACTTTCTTATTTAATTACTAATCCAAAAGTTTAGACAATGAGGTTTTCTTGTTCATTTAGTCCATAATGCTTAGTGATTTGTGTTTGTTCAATTTTTGATCCAGAAAAGAATTTATATGATTGAACTTGTTCATTTATTCCACAAATTTAGTGCTTTGAGTTGTTCAATTACTGATTTCCAAATTGAATTAAGCGATGTGTTTTGCTTGTTCATTTACCCCCGATTTCCATCACAAATGATAAGACAACATCCGACTTTGTGATTTTCCTCAAGAGGAAAATAGTATATTATCTTGTTGTTTTAGCAAGTGTAGAGAAATGGTCTTAAGTTTGGAAAACTTTTGAAAGGGGTTAGTATTTGAAAGTAATTGAAAAATCCTGCAACCACACACATTAGAAACGTCTTCCAATTCCCGAATAGAACTTGCAATCACTTGTTAAGATGCTTAAGATGTCAAGAAACACAAATGGTTAAGTGTTAGAATTAAGCAAATGAAGACCATAATTATTTTAACCAGATGCGAGCTAGGAATTCTGGTATGCGATACAGAAAATTGGATGCAAACTTATGCTACCAAATATGAACTTCTGGTTACCAGATATGAGCCAGAACTGAATACGATCCAGGAAACCCTGGATACAAGCTTAGAAAAGCATGATACAAACTAGGAAGTCATGGTACGATAAAATCCACCAGATACGAACTTTCCCAACCGGATACGGACCTGAACCTAAAAATTGGGATGACAAATTGAGGAAAAAAGATTAAAAAATGGGACCAAGTTGGAAATCGCACCCCACAGTGGGTGCCATAAATGTGTGTGTCAAATGTTGCACCTGTTACCTGTGACAGAACACTTCAATAAGTCATTTTGTTAGTGAAAAACAAGGGTTAATGAGCATATAAGACCCTAACATTGAATTATTGCTTTCTAACTAGGATGAGTGTAGTAAATAACATAACAACCCTCAGATTATGCTAATACCAGTGACATAAACAACCTAGCATGAAATATTTGAGTTTAAAAAAACTATTTGATCATTAGCGTGGATATTAGTTCTAAAAATAAATATTATAACCATGCATGAAACTAAAATCTATGGAGTGAGTATGAAATTATGGAAATGCAGAGCATAACAATGCTTCTAATTTCCTTCAAAATATGGGCATAACAAAACTACTATTCAAAAATTGGGGCCTCATTTGGGGTCAAAACGTCTTCAATTTATAGAAGAATGAGAGAGAGAGAGAGAGAGAGAGAGAGAGGGAACAAGGTGCATTAATGGAGCCTCTAAGGTCATTAATGAGGTTTAAGAGCCATTAGTGCGTTGGGCATTAATGAGGGATGGACAAGAAGGAATAATCATTAAGGGGTCATTAATGAAATTCATTAAGAGGCATGGGAGGGAGTAAGGCTCAATTTGGCAAGTTGGTCCTTAGAGAAGTCAAGCTTGAGAAAGTTAACTTTATCAAGTGGGTTGAGTCCCTAATCACTTCCTTAATGGAATGTGACATCATTAGGAAGGGGTTTAGAATTAGATTAGGATTAGAAGAATGATTAGCAAGGGTGAAGGGGTTGGGAAAGGTTTGAACCTAGGGTCCAAGTGGTTGAGTTAGGTTAGGTTGGGGGTTTAGAGGAATATTAATGAAATGAATTAAACTTATTTAATTCATTCAAAAATAGGGAATTTAATTAATTAAACAACTTAATTTATTTTTAATAATTAAAGGACTATAGCCAATTAATTAGATTAATCAAGCTAGAGGATTGGTTCTTTTGCAAGTGAGAAAATGATTTAGGATTTTATTCAATTCCTATTAAATTAATCAATTTAGCCATGTATTTGATTGATTTTTTATTTTGGCTAAAAGTAATTGATTTAGTGATTTGATCACCTTAGGAAATTAAACTGATTTGAATGAATTATGCCAAGTAGTAATAGGGTCGTTTGGACATAATCAGGGGTATGATCACACTTAGGGAAAATAGGGTCTCTAGTCAGAGCAGACCAAATTAGGGTGGTTACAGTAATGAGTTAAACATGTTTGGTTAAGTGCGCTTAACGTGTTTCATCTGAAGTGTGATGTTTGAGTAAAATTGGTGAAGCCAACTATGTGAAGTGACGCATCTATTCAGTTTGTGCTACGCAGTTCTAATTATGTTTGCGTGGTTAGTTTGGTCGACAAGGAAGTTGTTGAAGAGTTTCCTATAGCTGACATGATTTTATACTTTGAGTTAGATACATATAGCAGTTCATTTGTGATTGTAAAGTGTGAATGAGAAAAAGATATCAGAAAAAAGAGAAGAAATAAAAGTCAGTTGGAAAGACACTTCATTCATCAGTAAGAGATCTGTGTGAAGAACCAAAAGGAGATTATAATTTATTGGAACTGTAACATAAATATTTTAGATTTTAGATTTTGTATAAAGAATTTAGATGTTGTTTGTTAAGAATTGATTATGTTACTAAAATGTAAGATATGAAAATGGGGGATGTGAATTATTCTTTGAATTACCTAGATTTTATTAACATTAATGTAATTGAGTTGATTAAGTGTTGCAATTGTGATTAAGGAGAAGATAAGATGTTCCCCTTTACCCTTAAATGCACAAATGGGAGATCCAAGTTGATCAACCCAAGAGAAGGGTTAATGCACAAATGAATCAACTATTTGGAGAGGAGAATGACAAAGGAAATACCTTAAATTATATTAATTATATGTATAGAAATGATATATAACAGTAATTGAAGAGATGGGAAAAATGCACTAACCTTGAAATATTACAGATCAAAGAATGCTATTTTCTAAGGTCTGTAGACAGTTTCTGGAAAAACTGAAAGTTGATACCAAACTGAAATGCAGAGATGAACAAAACCCAGAAATAATTTTTCATTCCAATGTCGTCTTATGAAAAAGGTTGACCTTGACTCACAAATGTCAACCCTGACCCAATAATGTTGACTCTGACCTGCATAGATCCGAAAGTGACTTTGTTTGCGGATCCTGAAAGTTTACCGAAAAGGGTATCCAGATCTGGGTTCAAATTCACTGTTCTATACCTGTACCTGCAAGAAAAAGGAGATTGTTTTGTTGTGGGGGAGGGGTTTGCCTTAGTCAAACCCTGATTTAGGAATTAACCTTGAAATCAATAAAGTACAAAATGCTAACATGTAGTAGAACTGAATCTAACAATGAAGCTATGATATTCAATAGACATGTAATTGAAATTTGAATGTATGCAAGTATGTAAGTATGAAAATATGAACTCAATATGAACCATAAACCTTCATGATTGTATGCTTGAAATCCACTTTGAAGAAATGATGAAAGAGTCTTGAAGAGGCACAAAGGATCTTGAAGGAAGATCACACCACCATGATGGCTAGATCTAGGGTTTGAATGATGAATCTTGAATGTTTGCCCCAAATCCCTTCAAAGGCTTGAGAGCTTGAATACTTTATCTTCAATGGAGAACTTGAATGCTTGAAAAGAATACTTGAACACCTTGAGAGCTTGGAAATGGATGCTTGAACCTTTTTTCTTCTTGACAAAATCTTGATTAGAGCTTTTTGCACTTAGAAGACTAAGAGAAAATGAGAGAAAAATGCTTCCTTTTATATGAAATTAGGGCACAATCTTCTAAGGAGGCCTACATAGGATAATTAAATTCTAATTAGACCCATGCCCCTAGAAAAGGACCTATATTAAATATAATTTAGGAATCAACGCTTCGGAACCTGAAATAGCTGACCTGGAAGTGGGAAAACTAAATTTTTTATGAGCCTCGGCAGCCAACAAGATTCTAGATTTGAAAGGGGGACCCTGGTCAGGGTAAAGGTCGACCCTAATCTAGGGGATCAGAACCCCTGGAAAATATGCCAGGTGGGGTAGGAGGTGCCCGGAGAGGCCCAATCAGGGTCCTGAACTAGCACAGAAACATGAGATGATGCAGAAATGGGATGATGATATGGTAGAGGTCAAAAATGTCCCCTAAGGAGGGATAAACACTCTTAACATGGAAGTGCTTCCATTTTAAGATGATACATTAAGCCCCCACTTTAGCGGGAGTACAAAAATCTAATGTGCTCATGGTAATGTTTAGAGGAAAAGAATCCTAGTGGATTGCAACGAGGTAGAATATCACTAAGTCAGGGATATGAGACCCCAAACCAAGGATTCTAACTCAACATACATACATAAAGATATGGAAATAAAAAACAATCAATCATAGAAAAAATACATGACTACATAAGTAAGACAAGAACAACACTATAGATAACGTAGCTTCATGATCTAATCCTACTAGCATGAAAGCGAAAGAAAGAAAAGAGACAGTGATTACCTCGCTGAGTAAGATGCCCACCTTACTATGAATCACCGAGGAGGGAGAGCCCCCAATAGGTTCACACATAAAATGTGCTTGTAATTGTAAGTGCATCTTCTGACGGCTTTTTGAAAATATCCATAGATCAACATTCTTGTATCACTATGAAATATAAAATGCGTGTCCATTCAGGATTTAGCAACTTGTGTGCGTTACCTTTCGAAGATTTAGCATATTGTAAAAATAAAAAGGGTGCATATATTTTCAGGATTTAGCAACTTATGTGCGTTACCTTCCAAGGATTTAGCATACATAAAAGTAAAAATGCGTGTCTCTATAGGATTTAGCAGCTTATGTGTGTTACCTTCCAAGGATTTAGCAAACATAAAAGTAAAAATGCGTGTCTCTTCAAGATTTAGCAACTTATGTGCGTTACCTTCCAAGGATTTAGCATGTAAATAAATGTAAATTATAGTACAAGGAACACCCTATATATGCCCCCCTCCTTATCATGGCTACCCACTAGGCAGGATAAGGAAGAAGAAGAAAGGATACCTACTTCACAAGGTAAGGAGATATCCAACTAAACAAAAATGTATACTATAATCTTAGCGAAGAGAATTGACCCTTACATCTAAGAGCATAGAGAATCGTGAAATGGATATGTCACTTATGGAAAAAGGATCCTCAAAAAGGAAGAGATCTTATCAACAAGAGCCCTACCAGAGAGGAGTGCTTAGGATAAAATGTCATCTTTGAATAGCAAGAGGGACCCAAGATTCAACCATCAAGCTCCTTGCAAA
>MU227929.1:108617-172301 GCA_018584345.1 Thuja plicata
ATCCAAGTTGATCAACCCAAGAGAAGGGTTAATGCACAAATGAATCAACTATTTGGAGAGGAGAATGACAAAGGAAATACCTTAAATTCTATTAATTATATGTATAGAAATGATATATAATAGTAATCGAAGAGATGGGAAAAATGCACTAGCCTTGAAATATTGTAGATCAAAGAATTTTTTTTTCTGAGGTCTGTAGACAGTTTCTGGAAAAACTGACAGTTGATACCAAACCGAAACATAGAGATGAACAAAACCTAGAAATCATTTTTTTGTTCTGAGGTCATCTTATGAAAAAGGTTGACCTTGACCCAAAAATGTCAACCTTGACCCAATAATGTCAACCCTGACCTACATAGATCTGAAAGTGACTTTGTTCGCGGATCCCAAAAGTTTGTCGAAAAGGGTATCCAGATCTGGGTTCAAATCCACTGTTCTATGCCTGTACCTACAAGAAAAAGGAGATTGTTTTGTTGTGGGGGAGGGTTTTGACTTATTCAATCCCTGATTTAGGAATTAACCTTGAAATCAATAAAGTATAGAATGCTAACATGTAGTAGAACTGAATCTAACAATGAAGCTATGATATTCAATAGACATGTAATTGAAATTTGAATGTATGCAAGTATGTAATTATGAAAATATGAACTCAATATGAACCATAAACCTCCATGATTGTATGCTTGAAATTCACTTTGAAGAAATGATGAAAGAGTCTTGAAGAGGTACAAAGGATCTTGAAGGAAGATCACACCACCATGATGGCTAGATCTAGGGTTTGAATGATGAATCTTGAATGTTTGCACCAAATCCCTTCAAAGGCTTGAGAGCTTGAATCCTTGATCTTCAATGGAGAACTTGAATGCTTGAGAAGAAGAATTGAACACCTTGAGAGCTTGGAAATGGATTCTTGAACCTTTTTGCTTCTTGAAAAAATCTTGATTAGAGCTTTTTACACTTAGAAGACTTAGAGAAAATGAGAGAAAAATGCTTCCTTTTATATGAAATTAGGGCACAATATTCTAAGGAGGCCTACATAGGATAATTAAATTCTAATTAGACCCATGCCCCTATAAAATGACCTATATTAAAAATATAATTTAGGAATCAACGCTTCGGAACCTGAAACAACCGACCCGGAAGTGGGAAAAATGAATTTTTGATGACCCCCGGCAGCCGACAAGATTCCAGATTTGAAAGGGGGACCCTAGTTAGGGTCAAGGTTGACCCTGACCCAGGGGGTTAGAACCCCTAGAAAATATGCCAGGTGGGGTAGGAGGTGCCCAGAGAGGCCCAATCAGGGTCCTGAACCAGCACATAAGCATGAGATGATGCAGAAACAGGATGATGATATGGTAGAGGTCAAAAATGTCCCCTAAGGAGGGCTAAACACTCTTAACATGGAAGTGCTTCCATTTTAAGATGATACAAGAACTGATTAAGACAACAGGTCTACTAAAATAGTTTATTACCAGATATAGTGTATATCTATTTTGCAGAAGGTTATAGCCTTCATCATTTGAGCAGTGAGCTCTTGGATAGTGAGTCCCCAACCCTAACAGGGTTACTTGTAAAATATTCCTAATATGGTCCAACCTTTAACCAGGTTTCTGTACTTTTTGCATTGTAAAGATCAACTCCTAACAGGGATCATTATAAAATAGTACAGTTCTTTGTGGGTGCTAATTCCCACCGGGGTTTTTACCTATTTTGGTTTTCCCTATCACCAAAATTATTTTGTTCAATCTTGTTTTATTTTGTTCTGTTTATACTTAAGTTATTTTGTACTTAATTAAAAAATAATTGAATCTTGTAGATAACTTATTCACCCCCCCTCTTTGTTATCTCTTGGGACTATTCCTAACATAAATTAGAGTCAGCATTCAAGCCAACTATGCACAAGAACAAGAAGACCTTATCTGGAAATGCAAGTAGTAGTGATCTAAGAGAAGAACTTGGAGCTTATATTGATGAATGGGAACAAATGTAGGAAGAAGAAAGAAAGCTAGATGAAGTTGTGGCACTAATTTCTAGAAGAGAAAACAGAGGTAAGGGTAAATTTGAAGGAAAATTACCTTTGAAATGTTTTTCATGTAATAAGATTGGTCATTTTTCATCTAGATGTCCTACAAGAATTCCAAAGCACAAACCTAAGTTTTTCAAGTCTAAGTTCTCAAAGGATAAAGAATGTTACTCTGCTAGTGATGGAATGTTTGATGATGAGGATGATAACTTTGATGAAATTGGATTCATTTCTATAAAATATGATGCACCTATGCATGAGGAAAAAGCCCTAGTATCCCGAGTAGAAAAGAAATCTAAATGGGTTATAGATAGTGGATGTTCACACCATATGACAGGAGATAGAAATAAGTTTGTGAGCTTGAAGAAACATGATGGTTGTGTTGTCAGATTTGGTGACAATACTCCTAAACTTGTTATTGGAGTTGGATCTATTTCTTTGAATGGAAAGACTAACACTGACAATGTATTACTTGTTGATGGACTTAAACAAAACTTGTTGAGTGTTGGACAACTAGTGCACAAGGGTTATCATCTAAATTTCATTAATGGGAAATGTTCTATCAAGAGTAAGATAGGAGACTTGATAGCATCTGGTACTAAATCCAGAGGTAATGTATTTGAACTGAACACATCTGAAGCTACTTGTTTTATTGCTAAAGTTGATGACAGTTGGTTATGGCACAGAAGATTTTGTCATGTTAATTTTGATAACATTGTGAAGGCAAGTATGAAAAAAGCAGTAAAAGATCTACCCAGAATTTTGAAGCCATCTAACACTATGTGTAGAGAATGTATCACGGGGAAACAAACTAGAAGCACTTTCAAGAGAAAAGATTATTTAGAAAAAGGAAAGTTGGATCTAGTGCATACAAATTTTTGTGGTCCTACAAGAACAAGATCATACTATGGTGAAAGGTATTTTATACTTTTTGTTGATGAATTTTCTAGAATGATGTGGGTTACATATCTGAGAGAGAAATCTGAGGTATTTGACAAATTCAAGATATTCAAGGAAAAAGTTGAGAATGAATCTGGTTTAAATTTGAAATGTTTGAGATCAGATATAGGAGAGTTTACTTCAAAAATATTCAATACATACTGTGAAGAGAATGAAATACACAGACAGACTTTAGCCCCTAGAGCTCCACAACAGAATGGGACAGCAGAGAGAAGAAACAAAACTATATTAGATGTTGCTAGGACTATGTTGTTGGAAGGAAATGTATCACATGTTCACTGGAGAGAAGTAGTTTGGAATGCTATGTACACACTGAACATAATTCAAATTAGAGAAGGTACAAGTAAGACTCCTTATGAATTATGGTTTGATCATACAACTACTGTGAAATACTTTAGAATATTTGGAAGTAAATGTTATATCAGAAGAGATGATGAGATTAACAAGTTTGATGCTAGAAGTGATGAAGGATTCTTTCTTGGTTATTCAACTAAAAGAAAAGCATACAAATTTTTTAATCTGAGATTAAGGAAGTTGGTTGAAAGTGTCAATGTGAAGATAGATGAAAAGTTCCAAATTCAGGAAAGAATGTATGATTGTGATCGGATTACAGAAAAAAAAATAAGTTACTACAGAACCTGAAGAATCTTTGATGATTGATAATGAACCTCTGATGACTGAGAATGAAGGTGAAAATGAATAGACTAAAGCTACTAAGCCACAGAACACTCCAAGGTATGTTAAAAGGAACCATCCTGAAGATCAAATTATTGGTGATACAAGTAAAGGTATAATGACGAGATCTAATGCTATAGATGAGATTTTTTTGATTTCTCAAGTTGATACAAATACTACTGATGAAGCATGTAGAGATGGATCTTGGACTAAAGCTATGGAAGAAGAACTTGAGTAGATTAAGAAGAACAATACTTGGGAATTGGTTCCAAGACCTAAGAATAAAAATGTGACTGGCACTAAATGGGTTTTAAGAAACAAGATGGATGAGAAAGGCACAGTGGTAAGAAACAAGGCTAGATTGGTATGTAAAGGCTACTCACAACAAGAAGGTATAGACTATGAGGAGACATTTGCTCATGTTGCTAGATTGGAAGCTGTGAGACTATTTCTTTCTTATGTTGCACATAAATACTTTAAAGTGTATCAGATGGATGTGAAGTCAACATTCGTGAATGGTGATCTAGAGGAAGAGGTATACATTGAGCAACCTGATGGTTTTTTGTTGACATATGATGAAAACATGGTTTGCAGATTAAAGAAGGCACTATATGGACTGAAACAAGCACCAAGGGCATGGTATGCAAGATTGGAAAAATATCTACTTCATCTTGGTTTTAGAAAAGGTAATGCAGACAGTAATGTGTATTTAAGAACTAATGAAGATGGAATCTTAATTATAGAAGTTTTTGTTGATGATATCATTTTTGGAGATAATGACAAAATGTGTAAGAAATTTGCTAAAGAAATGGAGAATGAGTTTGAAATGTCAATGATTGGTGAGATGAAATATTTTCTTGCTTTGTGAATTAATCAGAGCAAGAATGGAATTTTTATATCTCAGACCAAGTATCTTAAGGAAATGTTGAAAACATTTGGAATGGAAGATTGTAAACTTGTTGGAACACCTATGGTTACAGGAAACAAACTAACTAGTGATGATGAGACTCAGAGTGTTGTTCAGAATAAGTATAGATCAATTATTGGAGGCCTACAATATCTAACACACACCAGACCATATATTACCAATGCAGTTGGAATTGTGGCTAGATATCAAGCAGATCCTAAAGAGACACATTTTTCTACTGTGAAAAGAATCTTCAGATATCTTAAAGGGATAGTAGAATATGGATTGTGGTATGAAAAATCTGATGATTTTACTTTGCAGGCTTTTACTAATGCAGATTGGGAAGGTAATGTGGATGATAGAAAGAGCACAAGTGGTGGTGAATTTTTCCTTAGGAAGAGATTGGTGTGCTGGTTGAGTAATAAGTAGAACTATATTGTTCAATCTACTGCTGAGTCAAAATATGTGGCTACTGCAATTAATTGCACACAAGTTGTTTGGATGAAACAAATGCTGGAAGATATTGGAATAATTTTCAAAGAGCCAGTGGTTATTTGCTTTGATAATACAAGTACAATAAACATGTCAAAGAATACTATAATGCACTCAAAGACTAAACATATTTCTATGAAGTATCATTTCTTGAGGGAGAAGGTAGCTGCTAAGGAGATTAAGTTGGAGTACATAAGCACAAAGGAACAGATAGCAAATATATTTACTAAACCTTTGCCAAAATATGGTTTTGAGTACCTTAGAGGCATGCTTGAGGTGATGGACCCTCCCAATGGTAATTAAACGATGCAGATATGCATCAGTCCAGTGGATCTCAGAGCTATATTATTCTCTGGACTTGATGTATGGATCTACTCCTTAGAGGGATTGATCGCAAGAGAACACCATGGAGCACATTTGGGTGATCTTGCACCTGGCTGACTGGACATGAAGATTTGAAAAATATACACCTTACTGAAGACTACAGATGAGTTATAACACCCTTTTCCATTACTGCTAAAGGGGGAAGGAATCTATGTGAAAATCCTTACTATTTTGGGGAGATTTGTTGAGGATATTGAGAAGATTGTATTGACAGAGAGTACTTTTGGGTTGATGCATATGGATTTTCCCATATGTTTCCATCAATGCAAAAGGGGGAGATTGTTGGATGATATCAGTTTTGGGTACTGATCATGTTGTTGATATTGATTTTTTGTCATTGATGTCAACATATACTTTTGTGAAGAAGAAAGACTGGTTACTTGACTGGAAGGCATGTACGGACACTGTACAGATGAATCAGAATGATCAAAGTTGGATTTAGGTAGAAGACTATGTGTTGACCTTACACCTAAGGTCGCTTGACTTTATGTTGCATATCATGGATATTACAGTTGAATTAATGAAGATTGGTTTTCCAGACTGTGACTGTGATTTTGGACAGAGAAGGTCTTTGTGTTGTGAGAATATCTAGCTAAGGAAGATGTTTCAGAACTTGTGAGCTTACTGATGGAGAGCTGACATATGTTTGAGAAATGGGTTGTGTTTGATTGTTGTTTGGACACTGATGACGTCAGTTGTGGCGTGTATTCTGGAGAAGACCTATTTCCTGGATGACTTCAAACTTGTAATGTGTGGAAATTAATTATGAGCATGGATTGCAGATCTGGAAGTATATGTGATGAATTGTAAATTTTTTATACTTGTTATAGGTATCATGTGTATATTAGCAAGGGATTATGTATTTATTTGTATGATGGGAAGCCTTAGTTGGCCAACCTAGTTAATTATGTATTAGGAAAGATTAACTGGCCGACCTAATGAATTATTGTAAGAGGGAATATATGAGTTATCTTTTCATTTGTGAAAAGTGTGGTAGAGAAAGAGAAGAGCAGAGATTTGTGAAGCTGCAAAGCTTGATTGCTAGATAGAGAGCAGAGTTGATACTTCATTGGAACTGACCAAGCAAAGACAATTGCTATCAGATAGTTCACTGGATTGTGTATTTGCTTTATACACTTGTGCGAATTGTGAATCCTTGAGGGTGGCTTTAACCTTCTTTGGGTAGTGATCCTACTATTTTCTTTGACTCCTAATAGGGTCTGTCTCCTAACAGGGACTGTATACTATAATGTAATAATAAGCTCCTAACAGGGCTAATATATTTTAACAGGGATACTATACTCTTAGTACATTATTTTGTGGGTGTTAATTCCCACCGGGGTTTTATCTTTAACAAGGTTTCCTTGACAACAAACATTGTGTTATGGTGTTGGCAATTCTTATGTTATCATTTGATTTTGATGTTATGGTTCATAAATTTTAAAGTTTAATAATCTATATCACAACTGATTCACCCCCCCTCTCATTTTTCTTGTGGACTGTTACTCCTAACAGGACATACATCTTGAGAAGGCTAGAATGGATAAAGAAGCCATAGCCAAAGAGCTTGAGTTAGCGCAAATAGAGGCTACCACCTTGGAGATGAAGAGGAAGGTTGATTATCTCAGAAAAACTACAAGTCATGTCCAGCCTAGTCCCTAAGGAGCTATGACATCAAATCAGAATGCCTCTACTTCTCAAGGCAATACTAATTTCCAAGGAAAGTCCTCTCATGCAGAAAGGTACAAACAATTTTCCTTTCATAATATTCAAGGTTATCCTAATGAGGTTCTAGTTAAAATTAGAGATAAGCTTCCTAAGTTTACTGGAAATGATGTAACCACATGTGAAGAACACTTGAATAATTTTAAAAATATGATGGATGACTGGGAAACTGTATATGAGGATGTTTTAATGAAACTCTTTATTCAGTCTTTAGTTGAGGATGCTAGAGAATGGTTTAGAGGATTACCTTATAACTCTATAGGCTCAATAGATGAACTAGTTGATTGCTTTAAGGAGAAATATGGTGATTAAACTAATGAGGGATTCATGTTGAGTGAATTCAATAATATAAAGAAGAATCATAATGAAGATGTTGCTCAATTCAACATTAGATTTCAAAGAGCTATGAATAAAAAATTTTAGGTCATGAGGTTGGATGAAAGAGTTTGTTTAGCCACTTATCTTAATGCATTTGATTCTAAGATGGGATACCTCCTAGGAGATAAAAATCCAAGGACTATGTGAGAAGCATTTAAAATTGTTTTCAACATAGAAACAAATAGGAGGGTATCAGGAAAATTGGGCAGAAGAGATGATGCTCATTTTAGTAGGAGCACACAAAAGGAACCTGAACATAGGGAGTACAAACCACCTCAAAACAATAGACCATCCTACAATAATAACTACAACCCACATAATAGGATGCATAACTATCCCTATGGTACTCAATTTGAAGATGGGAAGCCTATTGCCCCACCTAGAAAAGAAAAACATTAAAATAGGACTCTTGACCCTTTGCACAAAAATACTATCCATTTGTGTAATGACGATCGCTGGTGTGAGGCTTGCAGAGCCCCACAGAATCCTAATTTTTGCACTATTGCATTGGATTTGAAAGCAAATGATGAACAAGGAGAAGATGAAGGTGATCAATGTGACAACAACACGACTAATGTTTCTTTTTCTCATGATGTGGACTTTAACAATGAAATTGAAAATCATGATTCCTATGGTTCACAAGGAAATGTAGAGGGCCATCATCAGAAAACTTCATCAGACAGTCAAACTGAAGATATTTATGATCACATAAGATGCCATGCCCAAAGTGATCAAGATTTTCTAGTAGTGAGAAAAGCTTCTGAAGAAGAAAAGGCTAGAATTACTACAGATTTACTAAACAAAGCAAGAAGTAATTATCACCTAAGAAATAGAGTTGTTGGTGGTACAGACGGTCAGCCATCAGGTGTCTTTGTGAAAGAAAATAAGACAGAGACCAAACAAGTTTCAAAGAAAGATGGACCAGGGGAAAATATAAACAAACCCAAGGTCAAGATTCTAGGCAAGGCTATTGAGCCTAATGTTGAAAATGAAGGAAAGTCCAAAGTGCAAGAAACAACTCCTGTTTCTCCTCAAGTTGAGAACACAATATCTAAGAAAGGAGAACAAATTCTGAAAGGACAAAGAGAGGAAAATAATATTATTGTTGAAAAATAAAAATCATCTGATTTGAATTATACTCCAATTGATATGGGCCACTATTTGTCTCAAATGACTGTAAAGGTTCTATTTTTGGAAATGATGAGAATAAAGGAACACACAGACAAAGTTTTGTCAGTGTTGAACAATGTGCCTACAATGAAGGTTCAAGGTATAGAGCATAAAGAAAAGAAACCAAATAACAAAGGAAAGGAACCTGAAGTGATGATCTCTGAGATTCCTCATATTTTCTTGAACTCAACTACTTCTCCCAAAGTTGTTGATCCTTTCTTTCTAACACTGCTCATAAATGGTAAGAGGTTGAAAAATTGCATGATTGATTTAGGAGCTTCAAACACTATTATGCCAGTTGAGATCATGAATTCCATGGGTTTAGAAGTTGATAATTCTCATGGGAGGTGTCAAGAAATGGACTCAAGGGAGGTTCTTGTTATTAGTACCATTGAAACTATGCCTTACAAGTTAGCTATGTGCCCTGATGTAGTTTTGACAATGAATGCTCCTATTGTTGATATTCCACCACATTATGGGATGTTATTATCCAGAAAGTGGAGTGCTTCAATGGGAGGAAACATGCAGTGTGACTTATCATATGCTACTTTCAACATAGATGGGAATAGTGTCAAAGTGTCTAGAGAATGCAGAGCACCTCATATGATTGAATGGTATGAAGACACTAACATGAACTGTCGTATATATGTTGACATGGAAAATTTCATAATAAAAAGGAATGACCAAGTATGTGAAGGTGTAGATCCTCTAGTTCAAGAGTTGACTATACAAGGTGATGCCTTGTGGAAGATGTATTTTGATGGAGCGTTGTTAGAATTTAATCTTTCCTTGGTTGAAACTATGTAATTAAAGGATAAACCAAGGTATCCTTATTTGTATTTGTCCTCTAGTCCAAGTAGGAGGACATGTCACTATTTTGTAATTCCTTTAATAAGGAAAATAGATATTCCTCCTTAAGAGGAATCTCACATTTGTCACACACAATATGAATGTGGCATTCATAGAAGATGGGAGTTACATGCAAACTCCTCCACTCATCTCTATTTAAGAGATGCCTCTCACACACTTGTTGAATAATCTTCTCTATTCTTTCACTTCTCCTTCATTTCTCATTCTTTCTCTCCATATTGTAATGAGATTTGTGCTCCATTTCTCTCTTCTTCTTTAGGATTTGAGCCTCATTCATAATACACAAGGGGTTTTTCTTTGCTTTTCCCCTTTCAAAAATCTTTGAGTTCCTGTTGTTGTTGGAGTACTTTGGAGATCTTTTTGGTTGATACTTTGGAGAAATTTCTCTATCTCTCTCTCTCTCTTGGTGATCTTGGTAACTTCCTTCATGCACTCATACTTGGATTCTTTCATTTTCTCTACTCTTTATGATTTCTAACAAGCATGCTCTAAAGAGGGATCAGGAGCTGGTGTGCTACTTATATCTCCATCAGGTGCAACTTTCAAATATTCATTTATGCTATCATTTTAATGTACTAACAATACACTAGAATATGAAGCTTTGTTTTTAGGGCTATATATTGTTTCAAAACATGGAATTAAGTGTCTAGAAGTTTTTGGCAACTCAGAGTTGGTTGTAGCTCAGGTTAGGTCCAAATATGCAGTGAAGAATGATAGATTGAAGATGTATAAGCATGCAATTTGGGACCAGATAGAACTATTTGATGCTTTCAATATAAATTGGATAGAAAGGTCCAAAAATATTGTGGTAGACTTCTTAGCTAATGTTTCTTTGAAGACTGAGGACTTGAACTTAAGTGGGGTGTCAATAGTTGAAGTTAAGACAAGACCAATTGCCCTTGATAATATTTACAACTGGAAAGTATTTGAGGATGACCAAGATATTCTTAGATTTATTCAATGCCTGGATCATTATGAAGATCAGCTTATAGATTGCAATTCTTTGGTTGAGACAATTGATGGCAAGGATATGGTTCTAGGAGCTGAGGTTGTCTAATTGAGTTCTAACCGGATTCCTAAGGGATTGGTTGAACTTGAAGCATTATTTAGTGAAAAGAAAGATGATTTAGCAAAGGTAAGTAATGCTAAAGTTGAGGAGTTGGAGGAAATAAATTTGGGATCAAAAACTACTCCTCAACTAGTCTATATTGGAAAAGGATTAGATTCCCATGTCAGAAAAAATCTGATCAGATTACTGAGAAAGTATAAGCATGTTTTTACATGGTCATACCAATATCTAAAAGCTTATAGGGAAGATCTTTTCTAACATGAGATACCACTGAAATTAGAGGTGAAGCCATTCAAACAAAAGTAGACACCTATCAATCCTCTGCTGGCTCCTAAGATGCAGCAAAAATTGGTAAAATTAAAGGATGTTGGGATTATCCAACCCATTAGATATTCTACATGGGTCTCCAATCTAGTGCCAGTAAGAAAAAAGAATGGTGACATTAGATTATGTGTTGATTTCAAGAATTTGAATATTGCATCCCTCAAAGACAATTATTCTTTACCTAACATGGAGGCAATGTTGCATAAGGTGACTGGTTGTGAGCTATTATCAATGATGGATGGTTTTTCAGGCTACAATAAGGTTTTGGTGAAGGAATCAAAGTAGTTCAAGACAACATTCACTACTCCGTGGGGGACTTATGTCTATATAAGAATGCCATGTGGACTGATAAATGCAGGAGAAACTTTTCAAAGGGCCATGGATGTTGCCTTTAAAGAATTCATAGATCTATTCATGGTTATTTATCAAGATGACTTAACTACTTATTCTTAAAAATATGAGGATCATTGTGAACACCTAGGGAATATTTTCAATAAAGCTTTAGAGTATGGTGTCTCATTGAATCCTAGAAAATGCCAATTTGCAGTACAAGAAGGAAAGTTGCTAGGACACATAGTGTCTAAAGATGGAGTGAGGATTGATCCTGAAAGGATTGAGGCTATTCAAAAGGTCACTACTCCAAGAAATCTAAAAGGTGTCCAATCTTTCTTAGGAAAGATAAATTTTGTGAGAAGGTTCATTGTAAATTTTGTAGAAATTGTCAAGCCAATCATTAAACTTCTAAAGAAAGATGCAAAGTTTCAGTGGAATGAGGAAGCTCATGTTGCATTTGAAAGGATAAAGAAAGCAGTACAAGAGGCTCCAGTTTTAAAATCACCATATTATGCAAAGCCTTTTTCCTTATTTTCATTTGCATCCTTTCACACTATTGTTGCAGTTCTATTACAAAAAGATGGAGAAGGTTTTGAACATCCAATTTCCTTTTTTAGTAAATCTCTCCAGGCTGCAAAGCTAAATTATGAGATGATGGAGAAGCAAGCATATGCATTGGTAAAAGCAGTGAAGTATTTTAGGCCATATCTAGTTTTTTCTAGTGTGCAAGCTTTTGTTCCTCATTCAGCGGTGAAAGATATTTTTACCCAATCAGAAGTAACAGGTAAGTGGTGAAAGTGGATAAACAAAATTCAAGAATTCAATCTTGAGATCCACATTACAAAATTGGTAAGAGGACAAGGTTTGGAAAAACATATGACAAAGGAGAACTTGGATCTAGTCCAAGTAAATAATTCAGAGACACAAGATCAGACAATTATTGTGTGCTAAAAATGTGTCACACTTCTATGAATCATTCCATTCAAGGTTGCTCAAGAATGAGGCCTCAAATATCGACTCATAGCTCTCTAGTTATGGAGTGCAAAGGTGTGTGATGGAGGCCCTCAGATTGACCTAGTTGTGCCCATGCAAGTACACCATGAAATGAGAGATTCAATGCATGAAAATGAAAACTATTCTATATGGTTGCAATGCATAAAAGGAAATTAATCTAAATGATAACAATGCATAATTATTCTATGAAAGGAAATATGAATTTAATCTAATATGAATCTAATCTACATGAGTAGCCATGGATGCAAGAAGAAGACAAGAAGAGAGAAGTTGCAATATCCAAGCCAAAGTGCTCAAATTCTCCTCCAAATTGCTCTCCAAACCTGCAACATAACAATAGCATAAAAAAATGTATATCTTGATCATCCAAATGAGAAGGAGAAGTTTTTCTTATATAGGAAAGTGAATAGTTGAGATAAAGAGGCAAAAACAAATAAGTAATGGTGGAGATTAAATCTTGGTTGACCCATGTGCTCATATCTTCAAAAGGCAAAATCAAAGGCTATTGATTAAGAGGCAAAAAGCCCACCACTTAGGAAGATGTGTAGAAAAAGGAACTTTTATTTAATTTAATTTAATTTATTTCCTTTTTCATCAAAAAGAGAGCTTTAAGTGGGGGATTTTATTTATTTAATAGAGGAATATTTTATTTTAATTAAATAAAATAATATTATTTAATTAAAAGAGGGATATTAATTAAATAAGATAAAATCATTTAATTAAAAGGGATATTTTAATTAAATAAGATTATTTCATTTAAGAGATATTTTCTTTTATTTAAATAAGATAATTGTATTTATTTAAAAGGGATATTTTCTTTTAATTAAATAAAATTATAGATGAAATGAGTCAAACCTTAGGAAATATTGAAATAATTGAATTAATTACAATTTGATCAAGTAAATGAATTTGAATTGAAAATATTGCATGGCATTGATTCAGGAAATTGATAAATTGATAAAATTGATAAATGAGGCCCATAGTCTAGCCAACCATTTTAGGGTGCATACATTTGCCCCTCTTTGACTAATGTGTGATCATTCTGGGAACACATGTAGTCAAAGAATGCAGTTGAAGTGTGAGATCGATTTGGGATCACAAAACAACACAGACATCAACACCATTGTAAATAAGTAATTGACATCAGAACAAAGATAAGAAGATTGAAAAAGAGACAAGGTCAACACCCCTATAAATAGGTAATTGACATGTCCAATATAAGAATCTCAAGAAAGGTTTCCCTAAGTAAGGCAAATGATAGGATTGATAAAGCTGAATCAAGGATTGAAGTTTGATAGGTACTACCCCCTCGTGATCAAAATCAAAATGAGATAGAGGAGAAACAAAAAATTGATAAATTTGATCAAATTGAACTAAAAATAAGGTTCTTGATGTAAGATGAAAGATATAAGGATCACAGAATGAAGGTAGATCATCAAGCACGAAAGATTATGCCCCAAGGTTGAATTAGAAGAAAAGAAGTGGGGTGAAAGCGAATGGAAGATAGAAGTTTGGAAGAAAAAGATAGAAGTGGAGAGAAGAAAGAGAATTTGCCTTAAGAAAGAGAATGCTCCAAAATCAATCAACTGTGTAAAATAGAAAATTTTGATTGAGATCACGAAAGAGATAAATAAATGAAGATCAAAACGTGACCACAGATGATTAAAAGTCCACAAGAAAGATGAAGGAAACCCTCTCAAACTCATAATACAGCCTAAAATACAAACTAACATGAGGTCTAACAATGCAAGCTACATGAAAATGCAAAGGTGTACTTGCAATAGAGCAACTAAAACATAGGATCTTGTGTTCATCATTCATTAGAGAATGTTTAAGAAAGTTATTTTCATCATTGGGCTATTATTAACGGACATCGAAAAATCAAACAATCATCACTAGTCACAAGTGCAACTATGAAGATATGAATGTGATCAGAAGCATCACACAACCATCACTAGTCACAAGAGAAACTATGAAGATATGAATGTGATTTATAGCGGATTGGAATGTGGAAAGATTCTAACATAAGCATCAAAGACATAAAGGTCAAGATGACTTCGCTGTTAGCTTACCCAATTTAATATAGAAAAACCACGCTCACATCAAGGCATAAGCATCAAAGACATATGAATGTGATTTATATCAGATTGGAATGTGGAAAGATTCTAACATAAGCATCAAAGACATAAAGGTCAAGATGACTTCATTGTTAGCTTACACAATTTAATATAGAAAAACCACGCTCGCATCAAGGCATAGATGCCAGGAAGACCATAAGAACGGTTGTGCAGAAATAGTCAAGGAACTCACAAGCAAAAAGAAAAAAAACATGCCCCAATTCCTCTAGCTATGCATCACAAAGAGACTTATTAGACAAGAACACTTAATGAAAATCAATAATAGTCAACACACAAAGAAAAGATTATGACATAGCTCAAGCATTAAGTGTTGCATTTAAAAATTTAAGTGTGTTAACTGATACTGAGTTCCGAGGATAAGGATCGAATGCTTGCAAGCAAGTTAGAGCACATGACAAAATTGGGTAAGACCAAACTGATAAGTGTTGAAAAACACTCGATGTTAGGGGTTATATTAAAAAATACAGTTGGGGTGGTGTTGAAAAATAACATTTGCAAGATATCCTAATGACTAATGCATCCAAGAGACCAAAGATAACATAGTTATTCCCCCTAGACAAAGATAAAGACCAATTCCAAACCAAGGCAACAAGGACAAGGCACGATGGAGAAAGGTTAAGTGTCAAGGACATGCGCTAAAAAATAGGGGTGCAAAGGCCTCAAGTAGCGTCTGTTTCCAAGTTTTCACCACTTAGATTTTTATTGCAATTTTTAATTTTTTGTTTTTTTCCAATTTTACTACCAAGGCACCTGTTTCCAGGTTTTCACCAAGGCACTTTTTCTATTTTTTTTGAATTTTTTGAATTTTTGAATTTTTTTTTTGTATTTTTGGCATATATAATTTTTTTGGAGATACATCAAAGTGCCTGTTGCTAAGTTTTCACTAAGATGATCATTTTTTCAAGACATTATCTGATTTTTAGAATTTTTGACAATATATCATTATTTTGGATTTTTTTCAGGATCAATAGATATGTACAAAGGATGCCCCCAGACAGAACGGGCATCATGGATAGAACTTCTTCAGGTGCAAGACATTGATAGGATCAGGGAGCTTCTCTCCCTCTTTTGTAGATAGTAAATAAGCACCTGTCCCAAAAGCTACTGTAATAATGTGAGGTCCAAGCCAATTAGGTTTGAATTTTCCCTTTTGATCTCTATGTTGTTGATTCTTAGGATTTTCACATAGGAAAAGATCTCCCACTTGGAATTCTCTAGGGCGAACCTTTTTATTGAAGGCCTTGGACATGCGCTTTTGATAAACCCTCATATGGTCAAATGATGCTTGACATTTTTCATCTAGAAGTTCTAACTCTTGAAGTCTCATGGCGTGATAGTTTTTATCTGTAACTAGACCATGGAGGGAAACTCGAAGTGAAGGAATCTCAACCTCTAAAGGTAACACTACTTTAGCACCATATGCAAGGGCAAAAGGAGTAGCCCTAGTAGGAGTACAAATTCTTGTCCTATAAGCCCACAAAGCTGGATTTATCTGTAAATGCCAATCTCTACCATTCTTACAAACTGTTCTATGTAAGATTTTAAGAATAGTTTTGTTTGATGCCTCTGCTTGACCATTTCCTTGTAGGAAGTAAATGGAGGACCAATGTTGTTTAATCTTGAATTTATTTCAGAGTTGTTGGTATAAGTTGTATTGACATGAGTGTCATAATGTGCATTTCCTTGGTTCTCATGTTGTGATAATTCATCTCGATAAGCCTCTCTCTCTCTCTCTCTCTCTCTCTCTCTCTCTTAATCCTTTGTTGTGCATCTAGATATCTTGTTGAAATAAGAGGTGAAGTTGGTCTACTGTTATGAGAGGAACCACTAGATGAAATAGCATACCCAGACTTCACAAACAAATCATCACAATTCTTATCCATGGCTTCCTTCTCTCTTCAAGTCATTGTGTAGCTCATATCCATAGAAGAGTGAGAAGATGCTAAGGGGATACCCAACTCACTAAGGTGACTCTTGGAATCAAACTAAATTTCTAAGGTATTCTTAGGAGATTGATCAAATATGGGTACTTTTCCCTTATGTTTTTGGTGAGTTTGTACTAAAGGTAATTGGCTAAAGACAACTTGAGGTCATTTTCCTTGATTTACTTGATATCTAGTTGTAAATGGCATGAAAGAAAAGGTACTAGTTGATAGGATTACCCTAAGAAATATTGGTACCAAACTAGGATACTAAAGGCATTAACTTGTCCAAAAAGAGGTCATAAGATAGAATATTGCAAAAGAGGTGTAAGCCAACACTGCCATAGAGGTGCCCAATAAATTTGGGTTAATACCCTAGCACATATGGATCAGGAGGATGGTCTTACCCAAATTATATTTATTGAGATTGAAATTTTGTATGAAAGTAGATGGACAAGAGACTACCAAAACTCTCCAGGTGTGTTATCAAAGAATCTAAAGGTTTATCTTTTCACCAAGAATGGTTTCTTTCTCACCAAGCTTCCAAGCAAGGTCACTTGTGAAATCAAAGATTTCTAATCCAAGAGGTCAAAAATGCAAGAATCCAAAGTGTAAACAAGCTTCTAACAGTGGGGTAAGTAATCCAATCTGACCTGGATCAACCAAGGAAGTCTAAAAATGAAAGGATAGACAATTGAGAAAGTTGTAAAAAGTTGGTTTTTCGACTTGGGAACTCACTTTTTGTTCATTTTAATTGACCAACTAGATGCATTAACAAATTTTTATCATCAATAAGGCACGCAAGACATCAATTAGGGAGTTCAAGTAAACAATTGTCTTCACACAATGAGCAAGGGACAAAGCAACCTTGTGCATGAACAAGAATAGTGATGTAGTATTCTACTCCCTAAGATTCTACTTGTGTATGTTCTCAAAATTTTTTGCAATCACGCACATAGTCCTAGAAAAGAAAATGTTGGTTGCACTATGGTTCATAGTAATGGTTTGACTCTTCAACTTTTGCAATCTCAAGTGGGTGAAATTCAATCCCAGTGCACTAAGGTTTTGACACAATCTGATAATTTAATCAATCAGGAGTTGCTGAGGAGATCTGACAACCGACAAGAAACTACACCTGTGGAGATTTCTTCCACAAGGACATTTGTATAGAGGTTGTTGCTACCATGATGAAAATGGCTATTACTGCTTGAGGTTCTGTCCACATGGTTTACCCAATAAAGGGAATGTCCACTACGGTTAACCCTCTTTAACAAGGAAGACTCACAATATGAACCACATGGGGACTTAGTTCGGATTCAAGGGTTCCAAGTTTCTGATTCTCTCAAAAGGGAAAAGAGCATAATCCTCTAGCCTCTTCACCTCACCCAAATATAGAAAGCAAGATTAATTGACCCACTAATTTGAAATCACCTCACCCAAGGTTTGTCAACCACAATGACCACCAATCTCAAGAGAGAAAGTATCGTCAAAAGTTGAAGACCAAACCAAGTGAGATAATAACAAATCCTTCCCTACCTACAAGGGATCTATCGTCAAGAAGAGCTTCACATGTAAAAAAAGCGAATGAAGCCCACTCTCTCAAGATCACCACAAATAGTGTTCATAGGACCTAATTACTATGTGAAACATACATGTAAGAAAGCAAATCTAGGTTCATTTTTTAGAGCACCAATTGGAAATGTGATCTATGAAAGAAAGAAACACTCAAGCTAAACACATGGGAGATTCATTTTTATTTCCAAAATCTAAATGTTATAGAGATGCAAGATAATACCTCAAGTCCAAAGCCATGTGAGCATTTTTTTGTTTATCCACATAAGTCCAAGCAACCCCACGAACTCTCCAACAAGTAAGACATGCAAACAAGCAAACAAGATATGCAATGTATACTCAACTTATGAAAACCCTAGGGTTAGATCTAAAAATCAATTGTTAGGAGAAATAATAACCAGAAAATAATCCAAATGACAACTCACGTCATGCATTGAACCATGTGAAAAATAAGTGCAAGCTAATCATTAAATGCCTTTTTTTTAATTTTGCTTTTTGACCTAGTTAAAAAGATTGGACCTATATGACATGAATTCAGATCCCAAACATTAAATATAGAAAAGAGACCCCTGTTAAAAAATAGAGAGATTTCTAAAAATGTTAGAATTTTAAAAAGATCTTTTTATTTGTGCCCTAGGAAGCCATTTTCCCCAAATAGACTAGTTTTCATAAATCGACCAAATGAGCTATGATATTGCATCCAAATTTAAAACACAAAGAATGGACCCCCTGTAGAATTTAAAGACCTTTTTGAAAATATAAAAAATTCTGAAAAATACGCTGATTTGTTCCAACAATTAAATTTTTATCAAAAATAAAGAAAAAATTATAAAAAAATGCAAAATACCTCACAAAATTCTAAATTTTTTACAAAAGCTTTTCAAATATGTCATCAACTTGTAAAAACAAAATTAGACCAAAATTCCAAGCTGTTTGGGAGATATGATCAAATCTTTGAAAATCTAGGGTTTCTGTCTCCAAGAAAATCTACACAAGGGGGTTAGCTCCAAAAATAACAAAAAATAGCATGTAAAGGTGGGTTGCCCAATGGTGGGTGCCAAAAATGTGTGCTAAAAATGTGTCACACTTCTATGAATCATTCCATTCAAGGTTGCTCAAGAATGAGGCCTCAAATATCGACTCATAGCTCTCTAGTCATGGAGTGCAATGGTGTGTGATGGAGGCCCTCAGATTGACCTATTTGTGCCCATGCAAGTACACCATGAAATGAGAGATTCAATGCATGAAAATGAAAACTATTCTATATGGTTGCAATGCATAAAAGGAAATTAATCTAAATGATAACAATGCATGATTATTCTATGAAAGGAAATATGAATTTAATCTAATATGAATCTAATCTACATGAGTAGCGATGGATGCAAGAAGAAGAAGACAAGAAGAGAGAAGTTGCAATATCCAAGCCAAAGTGTTCAAATTCTCCTCGAAATTGCTCTCCAAACCTGCAACATAACAATAGCATAAAAAAGTGTATATCTTGATCATCCAAATGAGAAGGAGAGGTTTTCCTTAAATAGGAAAGTGAATGGTTGAGATTAAGAGGCAAAAAGAAATAAGGAATGGTGGAGATTAAATCTTGGTTGATCCATATGCTCATATTTTCAAAAGGCAAAATCAAAGGCTATGATTAAGAGGCAAAAATCTCACCACTTAGGAAGATGTGAAGAAAAAGGAACTTTTATTTAATTTAATTTAATTTATTTCCTTTTTCATCAAAAAGAGAGCTTTAAGTGGGGGATTTTATTTATTTAATAGAGAAATATTTTCTTTTAATTAAATAAAATAATATTATTTAATTAAAAGAGGGATATTAATTAAATAAGATAAAATCATTTAATTAAATAAGATTATTTCATTTAAGAGATATTTTCTTTTATTTAAATAAGATTATTTTACTTATTTAAAAGGGATATTTTCTTTTAATTAAATAAAATTATTGATGAAATGATCAAACCTTAGGAAATATTGAAATAATTGAATTAATTACAATTTGATCAAGTAAATGAATTTGAATTGAAAATATTGCATGGCATTGATTCAGGAAATTGATAAATTGATAAAATTGATAAATGGGACCCACAGTCTAGGTGCATTTTAGGGTGCATATAGTTACAAGTATAGAAAGAAAACTATTTTATTCTGATATTGTGTATTTCCTAAAGAATGCCAAGTGTCCTAGTGGTATGACAGATAATCAGAAGAGAAGTCTCAGATTGCAGGCTCAGAGATATACCTTGGTCAAAGGAGATTTGTACTGGACAGACAGGAATGGTGTATTACTGCTATGTTTAGATAAGAGTCAATCTGAGAAAGTGATTGAAGAAATGCATGCAGGGGTATGTGGTGGTCATTTCTCTTCCAAGACCACTGCCCATAAGATTCTAAGGGCTTGTTATTTTTGGCCTAGTTTATTCAAAGATACACATGCATATATCAAAAAATGTGAAAGTTTCCAGAGGTTCTCAAATAAGTTGAAGTTCTCAGGTGCCCTATTGTTGAATCCTGTGAGTGCTGAAGAAACTTTTTCAATGTGGGGTATTGATTTTATTGGTGAGTTTTCAGAGAATTCCAGTGGAGGACATAGTTGGATACTTGTTGCCACTGACTATTTTACAAAGTGGATAGAAGCTATTCCTACTAAGAGGGCAACAAGTAAAGTGGTAACTAAATCTCTATTAGAAAACATCTTAACCAGATTTGGTGTTCCTGTCAAGCTAGTTATGGATAATGCTATGTGTTTCTGATCAGATGAGATCAAATATTTTTGCAATGAGTATGGGATCATGATGTCATATTCATCCCCATATCATCCACAGGCAAATGGCCACACAAAATCTAGTAACAAGAGCATTCTGAAGATTTTAAAGAAGACCTTGGATAAGAACAAGAGAGCCTGGCATACAAAGTTAAAGATAGCTTTGTGGGCAGATAGAATAATAGTCAAAAAGGCTACAGGTAAGTCACCATTTGAGCTAGTTTATGGTTTACATTCTAGATTACTTGTGAACAATTTGCTTCCTATATACAAGTTCATTCAAGATGAAGATTTAGAGATATCTGACCCAATGAAAGATAGAATTTTACAACTAACTGAACTTGATGAAGTCGGAAGAGAGTCAGAAAAAAATATAAGGCTGCAACAGAAAATGAAGTATTTGTTTGACAGAAGAGCTTATTGTAGAAATGTTATCTCTGGTGATCTTGTACTACAATGGAATGTGAGAGAAGAGGACAAGGGTAAGAATAAAGATTTTGAATCCTTATGGCTTGGTCCTGTTATTGTTTCTCATAGTTTTGGTAAGGATTCATATATTTTGAAGAATATGGATGGAGAAGAATTTGAGTTTCCAGTGCATGGGAAATTTCTTAAGCCTTTCTTCAATTGAGAATCAAAGTTTTATGCAAGTAAGTTGTATCATACTGTATATAAGTGTGTTTCCTTCTGCAGTAGGTTTAGTTGGCATTTTTTGAGTGGTCTTCTTCTTCAGAGATCTATGATTCTTGTCAAAAATGTGCATTTTTCCATCCTCAGAAAGAGCCACTGTTGGTGTTGTTTCCAAGTGTTTGGAAAACCCCCCTGAAAATTTTGAGTTTCCTGTCAGTTTGCCTACTATAATTGAAAATTCATGTATGTGCAAGTGTATCCCTTTGAAATTATGGCTTTAGGGCTGCAAATTCTATGAAAAATGTGAAAAAAACCCTATGTTTTAGCCATGTTTTCCTCTTTGTTTGAAACCCTCAAATTCAAAAAGTAGTCGTTACAAGGAAAAAAAAACCTAGGCCTATTATAATCTTTTTCCTGGCCACTTAAAGTATTTTATATCATGTGTTATTTCCTTATGTCGCTAAGTCTCTTTATAAAAATGGAATATACTTTATCTTCACGAGACTAAGCGACTTCCTTTTAGTCGGGTTATCTCTTATAGAAAAGGATATTCTTTCAAAGATCAAGAGATTAAGAGATAACCATAAAATGCAATGACAGATCAATGGTAGTCAAGAGATCTCTTAATATTACCCAGGTTAAGCATGTTGTCAGGCGACTTGGAGATTTCTCAATTGTGTTGTCTCATAATGCAATCACAGTTAAAAGGTGAGTTCAATGTTCTATGTTAGTCGGGATGTCTCCTGATTAAACTTGAGTTAAATGTTTCTTGCAGTGACTTAGAGATGGCTCAGTCGCATCATCTCTAGATATGACATAGGGTTTACATGTTATGTGAAAGGTTAATTTTTTCTTCAGTCGCTTTATCTCATGAAGAAATGGAGTTAAGTAAAAATATTCAGTGATTAAGCGACTGCCATTGATCAAGGTTTTAATCCTACGACAGTCGGGTGATCTCTTAATAAACCCTGCAGTTTGAAAATAATCAGGTGACATAGAGTGCTTGGCCAAACAATCATCTCAGAAACACATAGCATTGGACTACTATTTCAGGATTGGACACCTTGAATGGCTGCTAAGTAGATTATTTAGTCTCATTTAATTATCGACCAGGGACGTAAACTTGGAATGGTGTTTGAAAAGTATATGCTTCAAACTTCCTTGATTCTCATGGCTAAACCTATGGAATCAGAATACATTATCTTTCAGGAATCTATGTTATCTCAATGGAATGCAATTATGCTAAGAAAATAGTAATCATGAGTAGGGGTTACTCTGCTCGCCTATGCTGCAAGAATAGTGCACCAGTTCTGTTACTAGTGGCTGCAGGAACAACAGAGTTCTATTTCCTTCTTAATGAGCAAGGAAATAACTTCTAATCTAATAAAATGATTCACTCACCAAGTGGTCCCCCTTGGATGAGTGAATAGAAATGCAATTATGATAAGAGACTGAAACTCAAATTATGCACTCTATTCATTCATGGAGGAAATGTACTTGGAAAATAAATAGTGCTATAATGTCAAAATATATTCTAGAAATTGTATCAATTAACTCCCTCCTTCTCCCCGTGGAACTACAAAATTCCACTTATTTAAGGAGGAACTACACTAAAACCTAAATCTAGGGTCACTCCATTAATGAGGATCACTAATGGATACATCGTGCTCATAACAAAAATCTCGAACAACAATAGTAGATCTTCAAGTTCTTCCCATAATATAGCATGCAGTGGTTCTAGATCTGCGTGCGGTGTCTTCTCAGGAATTGAACTGACTTGTTCCTCCATGAGAGTTTTGTGACACACCCATCTTCAACCACTTTACTTAATTCCTTTCTTTATGTTGGCACTTCTGAAGGTAACGGTTGTCGTTGACCCTTTCAACACCATGCTGGAATTCTTGAATGTGCCATAACTTGACTCCTGCAAAATGGTTAATATACATAACTTCTGACGCATAAATATATTTCATCATTTAATACTAAGAAAGAAGTGTGAGATTTCATTCAATATTCTTGCACAACATTTAGCTATAGGAAGGAGACTACCCATAAACATTGCATAGGGAAAAGGACTATCTATTCAACATGCAATCACTTATATCCTGCAACTTCTATCCATCAGCTCCAAGAAAAATACATTATGTTTTTACCATCCATTTTACCTACTTATGTCCTTACATATAAAATATATAAAAACCATAAGTTTAAAGTCTTCTATTTTGAAAACAAAATGTTGAAAAAGGAAAGTAAACACATGGAAAAGATGGCCTTTTGAGAGGCTCATCATGGAGTATACATAGTCGCGGAGTCTCTGGATTCAACTAAAGTTAAAGTTAAGTTATAAGAATTTAGTCACTATGTCTCGGTAAAAAACATGAGTTAAGTTAAGAATTAGGAGACCTAGCAGTAGCCGTCAGATCAAAGGGAAATCTACAGTAGTCTCCAGATCGCCAAAAGAACTTGAAAAGTCAAAGAAAATCAAGTGATCATGAGACATAAGAGATATTTGAGACATGTGTATAAAGGGAATGCATTGTTTAAAAGATACATAGTCGCTAAGTCTCATGAGATATTAGGGTTTGTTTAAAAGATAATGAGACATAGCAAAGACCGTTGGATGCTGATTAGGGAAGATCAACGATGGTCGGGTTATCGCTTGATAAAAGTTTAAAGATTAAAAATATTCAGCGATCAGGAGAATGATGCATGGTCGCCAAGTCTCTAGATGTTAACCAAGGCGGTTAAGGTGAGTATCAAAAGGTTCTCAGTCGCTTGATCTCTATTTTTTACCATAGTTTATGTTTTATCATGAGATCAGAAGATTTCATATTCAGGTTATCGCTGGATAAACCCGTAGTCAGACAGATGTCAGTGTAAGGTTTAAAATGATTCAATAATAGTAGGCCACATGTTCAGTGGGCCAGGTGCAATTTCATGGCAGTCGCTAAGTCTCATGAAATATTAGGGTTTGTGGCAAAGATTAAGCGATCTAGCGACTCAAGCATCGGATGTCAGAGGAAATTAGATCAATGGTTGTTGGGTTAGCTCTGAATGGAAAGGAAAATTCAAAAAAAATCTTGTGACTTGGAGACTTGCCTTCAGTCGCGTTATCTCTAGATTTCGGTCAAAGGTTTAATCACAGTTAAAGGATAGTTGCTTGACATAACTACAGTTAGCTAAACCTTGTGGCGACTAAGAGATTACATAGTCAGAGAGTCTCCTGATGGACAACGGTTAAAGATGAGTCACATGCGTGGACTTACAGGTGGATAGTGTCAGATGACTGAGTAGTTGAAGGCCAATAATAGAATGACAGATGGTAGTGTGGGGTCGTGTCTTAACACTCAGTCAGGTGATCTCTTAATTATATCCAATGTTCTCATTTTATTCAGAGACATCCCGACTACCATCAGATGGAAAGTAGATCTAACGCATGTCACGTGATCTCATGAAATAACCACAGTAAAGGAAAAAATCTCTCGACTAGGAAACTAAAAGGGAAAAAGTAACCTGGGTTAGATGACAGTTAAGTTGAAAGGTTAACGATGCCCAGGTAAAAACAAAAAGATCTATGGTGTCAATTTAAATTTATAAAAGGTTTGAATCTTGGCCACAGGATAAATATCTAGCGCCAGCTATGACCGTTTCTATTTGAATTCAAATATTTAAACTGTTTGCAATCTAATTTTCTCAGTGATAGACAGAGACAGTTCTCAGAGCCATAAATGATCGATTGGATTGACTTTTTATAGACAGTAGGAGGTTTAGGAAGGATATATGATATCCTAGAAATGCATTGAAGGCCAGAAATGATGGAAAGAGTATTATAAGCAAGGAAAGTGTATAAGAGTCGCCTGGTCTCTTCCATATTTATTGATCAGCCACTTGCATAGTTGATGCCAAGGAATTTCTTAGCATGACAAAGTACAATTTCATGGCTATGAGGAGGAGAATTAATTGTAGAGGTGACTGAGATATCTTTTCAATGATGAAAGGTTCAAATACAGAGAATTTGGCTACAAGTGGTGAGAGTCATTGATAGACTTGTTTCAATATCGGTGAAAGAAATGGATAACCAACACATAGCCGAGGATATTGAATAGTGAGATGGAAGGATCAGATAGTATTTCATCATAAATTTTCTAACAGAAGTCATCAACAAAGAGTAAAGTTGCAATTAATGAACTTTAGAGTATTTTATTACTTTGAGAGCAAATTGCATTTTGCCTCCCAAGTGTTTTAGGGTTAGGTTAAAAACATCCGAAGCTTGTTGCATCCTTTTCTCATAAGGATTCCAAGATGTTTTTAGGCTATATATAGGCCAATTGAATAGTTAGAAAGGGTTCCTCATTTCTGTTCCTGATTTTGCTTTGTTTAGAGCAGGTTCCTATTGGTCTTGTTGAATTTCTATTGCAAGGTAGATTTATAGTTTGTTGTCTAAGTTTTGTGTTTATTGTCTGGATATCTTGAAGCAGTATGGATTAATGAAATATAGTGCAATTCCTATTCTATATTGTCTTGTCTCTTTTATATCTTGTTTGTGCTCTAATATGTTTTATTTGTAAGGCATCCAAATTATACCAGCTATAAGGTAGTTTGTCTAATTGTTTGATTTTATTTCAAGGAGAGAACTAAGTTTCATAGATAATTTCAGAGAGACAAACATTGTTGTAAGGATTTGATGCAGTGATATGGAGATGAGAGGATAGTCTGTAAGGCACTCTATCTGGATTGCATGTATTTTGTAAGGCACTCTATGGTGTTTCATTAGTTTATCTTTGTGGATTAATGTTTTCATTGACTCTTTTCCCAAGGAGTCCCAATGAGTAGGCACTAGTATAGGGTTTGGTGAGAAATATTTTCTTCATCCAATATCAAATTAATTAATCAATCATATTTAGTTACCTAGAACTAATAAGCTGAATTCATAAGGATTTGTATCAGTGGGATACTATCCATTTTATTGATTCCTTGGAGAGTGAATCATTAGGTTAGCCCACCTTAAAAGGAAGAAGGATGACAATCCTTATCTCACTGGTTTTTTCTATATTTACAGTCATGGTTTGTCTGGTTAAGCTATGCATTTGGTTGATTTTGGTCATCTACAGAGTGTTCTATAAGTTGGTCCAATAAAAGATAAATAGAAAATCAGTGTCCACTTTCATATATACTGTGTAATCAGTAATTATTCAGAGGTAAAACCTTCCTAAGCATGTTGAACTCAAAAATGAAGGAGGATCTTATCCAATCCTCAGCAATTAGGCATTTCTTTTTTCTGAATCAGTATTAGGAGGCATAGTGTTCAAGTAGTTATTCAAGCACTGTGGTTCATACAAGAAAAATCCCTAACATGATACATACAACTTACTTTGCAAATCCAGATCCAATTCATCTCTAATGCTAATTTACTTAGTGGCCTCCATTCTCATCTCAATCTCCAGATCTGCTTGGAAATCTATCAAGCAATCTCTCTCTACTTCTCTGCTCAACCTTCTTTGCTAGATCATGAAAATCAGTCAATTAACCATGCAAACCTCTTGCATACACTTATACATTCATTCTGTATATCTGAAATAACCTCTTAAGGTTATCTTATACCTCTTCATCTAAGTCAGATAAATATTTTTCTGCTTAATCAAGATTGTAGATCTTAGGTTAGGTCAGATCCAATGAATCTTTCCATCATTACATTCAATTTACTCCTCCAATGCAATCACAAATTAAATCTTGAATCCATGCGTTAATTGTGGTTACCCGTGCATTTAAATAATATGGGCCGATCTTAATTATCCATAACAAACTTCACACATCCCCATAAATTCAATTATATCAGTTGGAGATCTCAAATATCAATAATTACCAAAATACTGGTGTTTGGCCAACACTATGTTCTTCCGCTCGATCATCTCTGGTTTCCTCGGCATTTCACTGGCACTCGATCATCATTGACTTCATCGGCATCAACTTTTCTCAGTGAACTGTCATCAAAAGATAAACACCATATTACTTTGCCAATGTGCCAAATGATCAAGTACCCTTGTGTTTTCCCATAACTCAACCTTTTCACTTGGTCTTCTTGTTATCCTTTCCTTTAAATCTTCTTCATCAATCAATAGGTATGGTACTCAAACAGATAGCAATAGTCTCACTAGTTAAGGTTTGACATCAATGACAAAACAATAATTGTTTACATTGTAGCTTTCCAACAATACATACATATGTTACATATTAGACATCTCTCACCAATCACAATGATCACAGGGGGTGGGAGAGTTAATTCATGAAGGAAGACTAAAATCCCAATTCACTATTACAACAAGAAGCCTGGGTACAGTAAGGATACCAATCAATTCCCTGACCTCTTTAGCAATTAAAATAATGAGATCAATGCATGGAAATGTTTGTTTTATTGATTGAACCGATTACATTATGGTTTTCTTACACATCCACTCTACACCCCCCTTTCCACTCACATGGATCAACAAAGAAATAGACTCAAAATCTTCAAAGAAACCTGATTGCAACCACCTAACTACCCAAAAATATTCCATAATAGTCATAAAACTGACTGTCAAAACCAAATAGGCTTAATGGTGTTGTCAAGTTGACAACCAATGTTGTCAACTCGATAACATGGTGTCTCATACCCCCATTTAGGATATTTAGAAGGTTTTAAAACAAACTTTACAATCCATACTAACCCATAACCCCTAGATGACCATTCTAGGCCATAATTGCACGAATGCAATTTTACATCTTCTTTTTGGCATCTTTTCACTTTGAGTGCAATTACATGATTTAATTGCATTAATGGTCATATTCCAACTATAGATGCCCTTATAGGTCCTTGACCTTTACATAAGTCCTTGGATCACTCAAGTGACCCCAAGGTTACATAACTATCCCTTATACCATTCAATGGCTTACATAACATTACTTTCAACTAAAATGAGAACCACTCATGTTTAGAATGAAACACCCAAATTTCTAAAAGAGCTCAGGTCTGAAGTCAATTAAAGATACATATCCACATATGAAAGGCCAATTTACTGAATAAACAACATATACCTGTAACAAAACATGTACAAAACACCCCCATTAGACCATTTATCACAAACCACAAGCCCTGTCAATACTCAATGTATATATACTATCATACATGCATGAATACCCACCTCCTTGGCAGATACACAACCAAAGAAAAAACATGTCAGGAACTCCAATACTAAGAGTGAATTACTACTACATATATTGAATACCCTTGTTATTTATGTTCATCCTCTTATGTATGTATGTACTCTTGCATATTCTTCTGACAGTTGGCTATGCTCACGACCTGTGTGAGCCCAGATGATTTTATCTTTCAATTCCTTTCCTTGTATAGTATATACAAGTTATTTGGCATATACATACATGTAATCTTTAGATGCAGAAATATGTATATATATGTATATATGTTTGTATATATATGTATATGTATATATATATATGTATGTATGTATATATATGTATATATGTATATATATGTATATACATATATATGTATATATATGTATATGTATATAACAAACAGAGCACCGACCAATCATATGATAGCCATGACTTGAGGTAGGCATTCAAGCTTTGTCTTCTCATTAACTCAATTTAATTTTGATGGCATTTGTTGATTTGATGGCACAATATGAATGTTAATGCTGGCATTGTTTACATCTTTGCATTTGGAATGCTTGATGACCCACAAGCTTTGAGAGATAGAGCATCGTTGCTATTACCTTCAAGGCATTGTGTGAAGTGTTTGATCTCTCTTTATTTGTTTTTCTATTGATATTCACTATGTGGTACTCCCTGTTTATGATCATTTCATGAGGAAATGTCTTGATGACTCACAGGCTGCAAGCTAGGCATCATGCATTGTTTATGAGCTCATTGTTTGAGCACCACATGACCTTGGTATGAGCTCTGTTTGTTATATACATATATATATATATATATTCATATATATACATACATATATACATATATACATATACATATACATATACATATACATATACATATACATATATACATATATATGTATGATGTTATTGTTGTCACTGCATGCTTGCTGTTGTTGTGGCTCATTTCTCACTTCGCATGATCGCATACCGTCATGCGCGAAGAGGGCCTAACTGTGGAAGATTGGAATCTTGGTATATGGTAGCTACGACTTGATCAGGTAGGTATTCGAGTTGTGTATTCTCATTAACTCAACTTCATTTTGATGGCATTTGTTTATTTAATGGCATAATATGAATGTTAATACTGGCATTGTTGGCATTGTTAATACTGGAAATGTCTTGATGGATCACGGGCTGCAAGCTAGGGCATCATGCATTATTTATGAGCTCACTGTTTAATACTGGCATTGTTTACATCTTTGCATTTGGAATGCTTGATGACCCGCGAGCTTTGAGAGCTAGGGCATCGTTGCTATTACCTTCAAGGCATTGTGTGAAGTGTTTGATCTCTCTTTATTTGTTTCGTTGTTGATACTCACTATGTGGTACTCCCCATTTATGATCATTTCATGAGGAAAAACATGGTATCTTCTTTCCTTTCTACAACATTTTTCTGAGTGCACATGTCCTGTAGCATGGTTTTTCTTTCAAAAGCGTATGGCTTCACTATGCGCATGTCATAATCATAGATGAGGATCAGTAATAGGATGTCATTCATTTCTTAGATCTTTTTAATCTAATTACCCATGTCTCTCTTTTCTTTGAAGGTTCTGGATCATCACAGGAGCACACTAGATTCATACCCAGGTAAAAAATTCATCACTTCAGGCAATGTCTAATACCCTTATTATTTATGTTCATCCTCTTATGTATGCATGTACTACTTGAATTTTCTATAATTTTAGTGTTATTCTTGTTGTTGTTGTGCACCATATATTGTTTTATGCACTTTTTATTTCATTGAGACCGTGAGCTTGGCATTTGTAATGTATTTGTTGTTATTAGATCAATGTATTTTTCCCTTGAGCTTGGGCATCATGCAATGTTATTGCTGTCATTGTATGCTTGCTGCTGTTGTGCACCATATATTGTTTTATATACTATTTATTTCATTGAGACCGTGAGCTTGGCATTTGTAATGTATTTGATGTTATTGGATCAATGTATTTTGCCCTTGAGCTCGGGAATCATGCAATGTTATTATTGTCATTGTATGCTTGTTGTTGTTGTGCACCATATATTGTTTTATACACTATTTATTTCATTGAGACCGTGAGCTTGGCATTTGTAATGTATTTGGTGTTATTGGATCAATGTATTTTGCCCTTGAGCTCGGGCATCATGCAATGTTATTGTTGTCATTGTATGCTTGTTGTTGTTGTGCACCATATGTTGTTTTATACACTATTTATTTCATTAAGACCATGAGCTTGGCATTTGTAATGTATTTGGTGTTATTGGATCAATGTATTTTGCCCTTGAGCTCGGGCATCATGCAATGTTATTGTTGTCATTGTATGCTTTCTGCTGTTGTGCACCATATATTGTTTTATACACTGTTTATTTCATTGAGACCGTGAGCTTGGCATTTGTAATGTATTTTTTGTTATTGGATCAATGTATTTTGCCCTTGAGCTCGGGCATCATGCAATGTTATTGTTTTCATTGTATGCTTGTTGTTGTTGTGCACCATATATTGTTTTATACATTGTTTATTTTATTGAGACCGTGAGCTTGGCATTTATAATGTATTTGATGTTATTGGATCAATGTATTTTTCCCTTAATCTCAGGCATCATGCAATGTTATTGTTGTCATTGTATGCTTGTTGATGTTGTGCACCGTATATTGTTTTATACACTATTTATTTCATTGAGACCGTGAGCTTGGCATTTGTAATGTATTTGTTGTTATTGGATCAATGTATTTTTCCCACTTATTCATTATGTCGGCATACTTATTCACTATTTTCATTATTGTTACTTTATTTTAGGTCTTCTCAATGGATATAACATTTGTTATTGAATGTTGCCATTTGGATTCCTTGGAAGAACAATGCTCCAGATTATTTAATGTGTGTGATGATGATATCAAACATACTATTCTCTACCTCCTGAAACATACTATTGGTGGCTCGCATGTAAATGATGGGATGATCTATAAACTAGTATTTTATACTCTCTTTGAAGTTACCGATCAGTTAGAATGGGTCTTAAAGGTGGTTAAACATGTGGTTGTTTCCAACAATTCAGAAAAAGTTGTGCAGGGGATTCAGACCATCAATCCAAACATTATCTCTGGCAGGCTTGGCTCAATTTTTCATAATAGAGTTGGCTTTGAAAATAAAATGGCAGAGGCGTGGGAGGTGTTCAAGCTATCTTGTGCTAATGATGAATACAGTGCTATGAGTATCTTCCATGGTCACAATGAAGATTTTTTCACTTGTGACGATAGGAATGTTATGGTGGACTACTTCTTTGGAGTTGGCATTTCTGTCAACAAACTAGGTCATCTTTAGAGGAAACGTAGACATGAAACTTAATTGTTTAACATAATATTTGGAATACTCTTCTTTGTAAATGTTTTTGTTGATACATACTCAGTGTCTAGATATCCATATGTTCATAATCATTACAAAAACTTATCTAGCCTATGAACTTTATATCCTTATGCATTATGTTGTTGTGATTTTGCCTTTTTTTTTTACACAATGAATGGTTGTATGTAGCTCTAATTGTTTATTGTCTACTATGAAATCTTTAGCATATGTATCATGTGAGTACTTATGTAAATCTTATTATCAAAACTTTTCATTATCTTGTGATATTTCTATATGGATTCAAGTGTATAGTTTTTTGAGTCAAACTCATTGACTCATGTTTCATCCATGAATTTGATATGCACAAATTGCTTATCATGTCAGTTGCATTTAACAAAATAATGTCACAAAAATCATCTAATAATACCAACTAATGTCACAAAAATCATCCAATAGCAACAAATACATTACAAATGCCAAGCTCATGGTCTCAATGAAATAAACAGTGTATAAAACAATATATGGTGCACAATACTAGCAAGCATGCAATGACAACAATAACATCATATATATATATGTGTGTGTGTGTGTGTGTGTGTGTGTGTGTGTGTGTGTGTGTGTATGTATATGTATATGTATGTATGTATGTATGTATCTCTCTTTATCTGTTTGTTGTTGATATTCACTATGTGGTACTCCCCGTTGATGATCATTTCATGAGGAAATATCTTGATGGCTCACGAGCTGCAAGCTAGGGCATCATGCATTGTTTATGAGCTCACTGTTTAATACTGGTATTGTTTACATCTTTGCATTTGGAATGCTTGATGCCATTCTTTTGTTCTTTTGTTCTTCATGGACCATTCTTTTTTATACCCGACTACATCTCCCATTAAAATTGCAATTATAATTAGTATGAATGAACTAATTAAATAATCAACTAAAAATGATATTTTGGAATGATAGTGCAATATTTATCGATATAGCATCAATGACTTCGGTCAATGTGCCTATGTGTAAATGTGGTGTTGGCCCTTGTGTGTTGAAGACATCACACACAACAAGTAATCATGGGCATCAATTTTGGGGTTGCCCAAATAGGGAAAAGGTCTAGATATGGAATTATATTTTATGTTTAAAAGTAATGTGACAAGTTATAATCATTTTAGGAAGAACTGATGTAGATTTGATATTGCAGGGAAATAGTGGATGTCAATACTTTCGGTGGGTCGATGAAACCACATTTACATCTACCCCATCTACGTCTATACCTGATGTAGGAAATGAGTGCAACTTGTGCAATGCTCGAGAGGTAGCTAGTGCCACCGAGATTGCTTCAATGGCTAAAGAAGAAATCATGTTTCTGCGATGCCTTCTTTGTGAATTTTGTGCACTACTTTGTTGGGACCATATGCATAAATATGATTAATAGAGGGTTATTGTAGATACTGAAACTTTTTTAGAACTTCATGTAGATACGTTGGACATTTTGATAAACTCATCAACTTTTTTTTGTTTATGACTTTGTTATGATTTTCTATGTAAAATTAAACAAAATAAAAAATTAACCTTATTAAAAAAAAATGAAAAAAGGTATAACATTTTTAAAAAGTTAAACTTATTTATGATTTATGATGTCTAACTCTTGGATGGGTTTTTGTAAATTTTATCCTTGTTCCTTTTAGAAGTGTATGGCTTGACTATGCACATGCATAATTGTAGATGAGGATCAGTAATAGGGTGCCATGCATTGCTTAGATCCTTTGGATCTAACCCCATATTTTCCTTCCTTGCAGGTTCTGGATCATACAGGAGCATACTGGATTCAACCCCAGGTCAACACTTAAACGACATTAGGCAGTGATGCAAAATTTATCGTCTGTAGTCCTTGTAGCAACATTAGGTGCCACCTTCAACACAATATCTTCTTCATCAATCACCATCAACCATAAGGCTATGGAGGCTACTAAGTCTTTTGTACACAATTTGCTTGGTAATTTAAAGCCATCAATGGAAACTTACAATCCTAAACAATTAGTATACCATTGATGGCTTCATAATTATTAAGTGAAAGGGAGTTCTCTGATTCGGAACCCCCTTTGGTGACGATCCTATATAGTTCCACATAGACACGACACGTTCGTTAGAAGACTTTTAATCTCACAACAGTTGAGAAACATAAATGTAGGCATCATGGTCACAATTCTTTGGAGACACAACATAATTGAGTGGTACAATTCTTAGAAGGCCCAGATGGGCATAAATTCAATGGTACAATTATGGTCTTGTAAAGATAAACTGAAACTAGAATTTTAGCAATGCTGAGAAACGTTTGTGCATATTATGAACTGAAGATGAGGAATTTTCTAGTGTTCAAATATGTTTCAATTTTTTTTTTTTAAAGTGAAGATATTCGATACAACAGCTTGTGAGAAAAATCAAACATAAAGGAAATCATCCTTTCCAAGAAAGGACGATTTCCTTTCTGTTTGATTTTTCTCATACTTTTTTGTATCAAATATCTTCACTTTAAAAAAACATTTTGAAACATATTTGAATACTAGAAAATTCCCCATCTTCAGTTCAGAATTATGCACAAACTTTTCCCAGCCTTGCTGAAATTCCAGTTCCACTTTATCTATACAAGACCATAATTGTACTTTGAATTTATGCTCATCCTGGGCCTTCTAACACTATATATTCTATGCAGCTGCGCATGCTGCATTCTCAATTTAGAGTGGGAAAATCTTATTTTGGATGCGAGCGGAGAGAAGCCAAACACAAAGAACATGCACATAAACACGATAGCTGAGAAACATAAATGTAGATATCACAACAGCTGAGAAACATAAATGTAGATATCATGGTCACAATTGTTTGGAGACACAACATAATTGAGTGGTATACCCAGACGATGCAATGCAACCACTACTCCTCCAGTTCTAAGTTGTCACTGTAGGATCCAAAAACCATAGATAAGGAATAAATTTAGAGAGTAAAGGAGGGTCCTTATGACCCTCATCCACTCTCTAAATGTATTCATTATCTATCATTTTTGGATCCTGCAGTGCCAACTTAGAACTGGAGGAGTAGTGGTTGTGTTGCATCATCTGGGTATACCACTCAGTTATGTTGTGTCTCTAAACAATTGTGACCATGATGCCTACATTTATGTTTCTCAGTTGTTGTGTCCTAGGATCCCTTATGACCCTTTATGACCCTTTACGATCCCTAAGATTACACCCTTATGACCCTTTATGACCCTTTACAATCCCTAATATGTAATCTTAGGGATCGTAAAGGGTCATAAAGGGTCATAAAGGGTCATAAGGGATCCTAGGAGGGGCCAGATGAGCTTCCACCTTCACGTGGTTGGCCCTGTTAAGTAGAGAATGTTAAACTATTCTTGAAACAAAGAGAAGCTCAAAAGGTCTCACTCCATGCACACAACAAATTTTTATTTATTTAAACATAGCATATCATCGCAATTCCGACGGCATCCAGAGGAAGACCGACGCCAAAACACTACACGCGACGTCCAGCTGTTGGAATAATCTAACAGATGGATGTCGCATGTACAACATATCTGTCGCACAACCATCATAATGGTGACGACCGTAATGTGTAACGATAGCATACTAACCCTTATAGTCATTGCATATTGCGACGGTCGGGACCGTCGCAATAACGACGGGAATAGCTACCGTCAATGATTCTGACACCAAAACTACAACACCGGTCTGTGTTGCTTGCACAATAGGGTAGTGTCATAATTGCGACATCTAGCCGTCGAAAAGAGGTCTCAAATGTACTAGTGTTGGAGCATTACACAAGCCAAAGGGAAGAGCATAATAAACATAAGTTACACATGTAGCTCAGTAAAGGTGTTTTTCTCCTGATCTTTAGGGACAATCCTTATTTGGTTGTAACCATTAAAGCCATCCAAAAATGAAAAATATTGCTTTCCTGCTAGAGAGTCTAGAACATGATCTAGGAATGGAAGGGGAAAATGATATTTCTTGGTTGTTGTGTTAAGTTCTCTATAATATACACAAACCCTCCATTTTCCAGCTTTCTTTGGAACTATGACAAGTGATGAAACCCATTGACTATTAGATATAGGATATATGAAACCAACATCTAACATTTTTTGCAATTCCTCCTTAACTATTTCTCTTAGTCACAAGAAGTTGACCTTATAGTAGTTACATGAATAGATAAATTCCAAAACTTGCAAATGAAACTAAAAGAAACTACTGCTAAAACTAAAAGGAGTTACTCACCAAGTGGGCCCCCTTGAGTGAGTACTTAGAACTTGATTACACACTTGTAAACTCAAAACATATCTTCTTTATTCATACTTACAAAATATGATGATTACAAGTCATTGCTGAAAACAACTGAACTTTATTGAAAATTAATATGCTATTACATGAATTATCAATCTATCCAACTGAGCTAGCCTTCGAGGAGGTTCAACTTCTTATTTCTAACAGAAATCTTACTAACGAACTAACAGATCAATGGAAAGAGAATAGGTGGGTCAAAATTATTGCAAAACTAGAAAGAGGGAGAAAATCATCCACTACATGAAGAACATCAGACTTGTTCAACACCATAAAGAGTGGATATAGCCTCCACTACTTCTTAGATTGATTCCTCAATACAAGTAACCATCAAACTAGCTCAACATGAGTTGTGACCAATTCATCAGAAGACTTCTTCAATTGTCGATCCTTGCTAAGCTACAATGACTTAGACTTCACACGTATAACCTAATTGAGTGTCATTTTCTTATCACCACTTCATTCAATGCTTTTGCATCACAAATGTTAACAAGCATAAACATATACAATAAACAATATATATTCATTCATCAAAAGATTAACTATCCATTGAACTATAATTATGAATAACACATATTTATTGCATATTATAATGAAAAGAGTATCTACAATCCATATCATGGATATAAAATTAGAAATTTAAGTCTTTGTAACCAAGTCCAAGAAACTGACACAAAAGCAACTAAGAAAGGTTCATGAGTAAACTAGAAGACACCCTAAGAACAAGACAAAACAAATACAATAAAGTAGCATCATTAAGCGAGCCATTAATCATGCTCATTATCACCCAAGGTTGATTGTAATTTGGGGCCAAAATTTGAAAGTCCCAAAAAATATCGTGAAGGCATGATTTGGGAGAAAAGACTATGGGCGGGATTCCTCAAGGAAGAGGAAGTATTCCATGCATCATGATCTTTTAATTCATTCTCTCCATTCTCCAATGCCTATGTTTGATGGTTTGGGGGCATGTGTTCATGTTTACGTTGGGTAGGATTTATGATATGAGAGGAATTGTAGGTCAGGATTCCTCTGAGAAGAGGAATTATGACCATATCATTTGTTCATTTATCTTCACCTTCATTCTTTCCTTTGAATTCCCCTCCCTAACTCCATATTACTACGGGAAGTAATTGGTAAAATTCTTTATGTTACTAACAAAGATTGAAAGATCTATATATACAAAAGAATAAACAATCGATCTCTGGTAATCTGAGTACAAGCTCGTCATGAGAAAGTTGAGAGAGATAGCGCACATTTAAGTGCCCATAATGTTGATGCCAAAGTGAACTGACAAAATACTGTCGAGAAACCATAGCGAGGTCCTGAGAAGTACCAGAATCTACAAGTTTGAAAATATCACGATCCTCAAGACCAACTGCAACAACAGACTGAATCTCCCTATTCGTGATGGTGCACTGATGTGAATTGAAGGTGATATCCAGTCGTGGAGAGTGTCACAACATCTCACTGACTGAGAGTAGATTTAGTTCCATCCCTGGAATGCGGTACACATTAAGGAAAATGAGATTCCTCATATTAGAATGAATGTGAATGTTGCCTTTGCCAACAATAATGTAATCTTCCCCTCCACCAAAAATAATTGAATCTAAAATAAGGCTGGTAGTCAGTGAACCAGTCTTTATGGTGGGTGAATTGATGAGAGGAACCTTAATCAATGTACCAGACAGACGACTTGACATGATCTGCTAGTATTTTAGCCATGAAGGCATAAAAGGCAATTTTTGTCTTCTCAGTGTGCTCTACGTTGTTCGCTTTGGGCTGCAAACCAGATTGCTTAGTTTGTGTAGCTAAGCGCTTCTGATATTCAACCTTCATGTGACCATACTTGTGGTAGTAGTTGCATCTAATGTTCTTTTTCTTGGAGCCTTCTGATGCTGGAGTAGTGGGCTTTTGCTGAGAAGACTACTGAGAATGAGACTTGCTCTTATCTTTCTTAAAGGATTTAGTAGCAAAGGCTTTCTCGGTGGAGGTGGACCTAGAACTACTACCAAACTATTGTTTCCACCGATATTTCTAAAGCAGAAGTGTGCAGAGATATGTGAACTTCATATCAACACCAGTAGAATTGATGTTGAGAGTTGATAAAATGCTCGTAGGACTTGGGTAAAATTTTGAGGGTTATTACCACAATGTCCTCTTCCTCCATCTTGCATCCAATGGTAAGCAACTGATTACAAATTTCCTGAATCTAATTCAGGTGATCCTGGAGCGATTTCCGCTCACCCATGATAATAGAAAACAAAGTGTTCTTGAGAAAGAAGGCCCTTCTTTTATCTAAAGTCTCATGTAGGGATTTGAGATACTCTCATATCTTGGTAGCTATTTTACTGGATGGAATCTAAAGGAGATGATCATCAGCCCCTAATAATTTGATAAACATTACTGCCTCTCGTTTCTGCTTGTCATATGCAACATGATCAAGACCAACTGTAGTCGGACACTTAGTAGTACCCAGAACCGCCTTATCATTTCCGTGATATTCGAAGATGGTTAGCATCCGCTGCTTCCACATGCTATAATTCCAACCATTGAACTTTTGATTTCCCTCGAGCAGTAAATTTGTCAGTGATGTCATGGCACAAATTTTAGTGAAAAACATGTAGAATTGAGAAGGTGCGTACTTTGAGGTGAAATGTCAGAAGACCCAAAAACAATGAATTGGAACCTAGAAGAGAGCTCAAAATACCCAGAAGGAATATACTATCAGTTTTTGGATCTGCTTGCTCAAAAATTGAGGCACAAAAATCAAGGCACCTAGAAAAAAATGAATGACAACCCAGTTGAGCTCTCTAAAAACCCACCAAGAATCTGTAATTAGATTTTCAATACAGAAAAGAATCTGAGAGTTTCGAAGAAAACCCCAGCCATTGGAAAAAATTTAAATTTTTTTACAGATTTGTGTCTAAAAAAATAGCGGATTGTTGTAGAAAGCGACCATAAATGGGGTCATTTTTGAAGAAGAATATCAAGATAACTAAAAATAGTAGCTTACATCCATGAACTAGAACAGGAATGGTGCGGGCGGAAGAACCAGTAATGGTGCGCGCAAGATGAAGAAAACGTAGAGAATGATTTCTTTTAACCGCGCAAGTTGAAGAAGCCACGACAAAAAGATGTGGCCCTAAGTTGGCCCTTTACGCCTGCAAAAAAAACACGCGAATGCGGGGAGAGAAGAAGACTAAAAAATTGCGAGTTGCAGGAAACAAAAAATGTTGCCCAGCAGCAAAAAAAACACGCGCGAGTTGAGAGCAGAAAACTCTTGTTACAAAACTCATGAAAACCCTAACCTGGTTTGATGAACAAAGAGACAAAATTTTCACAGGGAAAGATTTCAAAAAATTAAGGAAAATAATTTTGAAAAAGAAATTAATAATTTTTTAAAAATGAAATTTCGTTCTAATACCATATTATAGGAAGTAATTGGAAAAATTCTTGATGTTATTAACAAAGATTGAAAGATCTATATATACAAAAGAATAAACGATTCATAAAGAATAGAAACATTCTATTCTAACTAAAGATTAAATATTAGAAAGATTCTAATATTTACAATAGATTACAACAGAGAAATAGATAACCATTATAGAATATAAATATTATTTTAATACATGTCACACTCTACTCTTTCATTTTTCAAGACCATGCCAAGCGAGAGTCCTCAATGGGGAGGAATTCTGAATGAGTTGTTACGTGCCAATTATCTTCTTAAGCCAAAGTTTACTGTCACTTAGTTGTGTCCTTGATCCGCACTCATTCATCTTGGCGCCTGAATCTCCAATGCAGGATTCTATGAAAGTGAAGAGTAAGGGGGTTGAGATTCCTCAAATGAGAGGAATTCTGACCAAATCAATATGGTCGTCACCCCTACTTCAAGATCGAAACCTATCCTCTACTTGGTCATCCCATCGTTTATCACCTTGTCGCTCACTTTCATCACCTTGTCGCTCATTTTCAATTGGAATCAAGGGTGTCTCCTGGGTGGGCATTTGAAAGTTTAGGGTAAAACTTGGATCGAGATTTCTCAAATGAGAGGAATTACGACCACCTCTAGTATTCATTTTTCACTTGCCTTCGTCACTCTTCATCTCTTGGCCACTAAAACTCCATTGAATTTGGTATTAAAACAGGGCAAACTCTCACGGTTTCAAAGAAATCCCAAGGCAAGATTCTTCAAGAGAGAGGAATACCAACTTACCTCTTATAAGAATTTCTTTGACTCCAGCAATTCCTCACTCACTCCAATTTTGGACGTCATTTAGGATTCTCCTCATAAACAATGCACTCATTCAATGCAACAATGAGATATTAAGAGAGAGAGAGAGGAATATCATGGTTGGAATTCCTCCGAGGAGAGGAATTCTGACTACAATTGATAGTGTTCTAAATGCACCCTCTCAAATTCATTTAAAGTTCATTGTTTTGGTCTATTCCCTCAACTAGCGAGACTTGGTCATTTTTGCATTTCAAATCCTTGCCTACTGCTCTAACTTACCCAAACAAAGCTTTAGGAGTGAAGATGAAAATAGGGGGACCCCATGTGATGGGGTGATGGTGTAAAACCTCACAACAGGTGATTTATGCAATTTCGTTTGGTAATATATCTAAGTTGACATTTAACCAATGTGGCCATTTTTTTCAAAACAACCAAATTCACCATCTTGAAAAATTTAAACTTCTATTTTTTCAACAATTAGTTGCAGAAACAATTAACTTCAAATTTTTCTCAGCTTGCAAGCTTTTAAATTGATGATTTTTTGCCATTACACATTATTTGCATTATTAAAGTTATGTTGTGTTCTCTATCGAAAGCAAGTAGACAAAAAATGATGAAATATATTGAACAAGATTTGAACTCAACACCATCTAGATGCCTACAACATGACTTTATCATTGAACCAATTGCCTATTGGCATTACCCCATGTTCTTGATTGTTCTTGATCACTGCAATTTTTTTAACCTTTTTTCTCGAATCAAATGTTAGGTTAATCAATGATGAGCATATTTCAAGTCTTTTTTACCAAATGTATATATGTGCATGGTTTAAATCATCATATGAAAACCTGTCATTTGTTAGTAATGTGTTATTTATCACATAATGCCTTTATAGACACAATTTGAGAAAATGATGGAAATTCAATATACTTGATGATTTATGCAATTTTATTTGGCAACATATTTGAGTTGACATTTTAACCAATGTGACCATTTTTTTCATAACAACCAACTTCTCCACCTTGAAAAAGTTTAAATTTTAGTTTTTTAGCAATTAATTGCAGAAACGATTAAATTAAAAAGATTCCCAGCTTGTAAGCTTTTAAATTGATGATTTTTTGTCATTACACATTATTTGCATTATGACCAATTTTAGCAGAAAATAGGTAGCTAATTTAAAGCTATGTTGTGTTCTCTATTGAAAGAAAATAGACAAAAATTGATGAAATGTTTTTTTTAAAAATACAAACTTTGCAAGAAGTTGTGACTTGTCAAAAGTGAAGGCAAAATTTATAAAAGGTTTTGACTTGTCAAAAAATGAAAGCAAAAATTGCAAGAGATTGTGACTTGTCAAAAGTGAACATAAAATTGCAAGAGGTTGTGAATTGTGAGAAGTGAATATAAAGAGAAAAATAACTAAATTGGGTTTCAAAAAGCAAAAGACTTCTTTGATTCACAATTCCAAAATTAGCAAATATCTCTTGGAAGTGCATAAATGCTAGGTGTTGGATAGTTATTTTTGTATCTTTCATGTCGAAGCTAAGTTGGTAGGCTCATGACAAATTATGGTCATTCATAGATTCATAAAGGTATATGAAAGGAAAGGAAAGGAAAGGAAAGGAGCTTTTATAGTCCGTGATATCGACCATTTATTTTTGAGTCTATGGATGGTTATAGTAATATGGGATGACTATCCCATAATCCTTGAAGGAAATACCTAACTATGCTACAAACGAAGAATACATACCTTACCCCATGTAATATAGGATTCATGTCACATCTTAAAGTTGCAACTAATCGAGGCATGTGAGCGCCCACTCCTATGTGCATTGACTCCTTGTTCCTCCTCTATGCATGCACAAAAAGAATGGTTTTAGAAACTTTCAAGAAAATATTCAAAATAAAACCATTAGACACTTTTAAATGAAACAATTTGTTGTCAATCCCTACGATTTGACATATATACAAAGTATAAAAGCTTGTGTAGGAGCTTAGAAATTTTCAAATGAAACAATTTGTTGGCAGCCACCATATTTTGACATGAACACAAAACATGAATGCTTATACAAGGTTTGTGAACTGTTTGAAAAAATTCCTTGAATTGATGTAGTCATATAAGATGCTATGAGTTGTAGGACATACACAAAACTGGTTTATTGAAAAGGCTTTAAAAACTTTCAAGCAAACACAAAATTTCACGACTTGCGTAAACATATTCCCTACTTATGCCAAAATGGAGGCTTTAACCAACATATGATGTTGGGATTAATGGGAAGTAGTACTGAGAGGGGAGGGGTGAATCAGTACCTCTAAAACTTTTAACACTTTTCACCTCTCATCATTATCAATCAATCTTTATTGTATTACCAACCAAATCTGATGTTCTTGCTTATGTATGCAATTATTAATTCATAATCTATTGTATACAACATTCATAGAAACATTCATGAAAGTAATAGACACATGACACAAGATATGATATCGTAGAAAACTCCTGTTAGGAAGTAAAAACGGCGGTGAGGATGGCACCCACAAAACTTCACTATCTGCAGGATGGAAGGGAACCGGTTAAGGCTTACAATTTGATCACTTATGATGATCAACAATGTTAGGAGTATTAAGGCGGAGACCTGTTAAGATCTACTCTATTAAGAGCTTTAGCAACACTGATTTAAGTGTGCATTCGGTTAAGAGATTTACAATAGGACTGTTACGTCCACCTTCCTTGAAAGGATTTCTTAAGTGCACTACACTTGTTAGAATGAGTACATATGTATGACCTGACTGTATGCAATATATTATTTTTTATTAGAGATCAATTAAAGCTTACAATACATGAATATCACCTATAGTGATTGATTAGTACCTTTTCCTGCTCGTCGGTAGCATGTGTTCTATTCTTGAAAACTGAATTGATCATTTTCTATCCTTCTACATAAATTCTCTTGTTTGATCCTTAGATGCTCTTAGTGGCTGCAATCATCATCGAACAACATGTTCACTATAGATTGAGCATCTATTTATACAAGTATTTGACCTAATTTAGAATCATGCATTACAATGTTAACTCTAGATCCAAGGTTTACAACTTAACCTTGATCTTTTAGTTTGCATGTTTTAAATCAGTTGAAATGATAAAAAAAATAATAATTACATTGCTTTATCCACACATAATAGATCTAAAACAAATCAAGAAGATAAATATAGAACTCCAGTGATTTATCTGACGTGGAAGGTCAAATCCACTTTTTGTGGGATGCAACTGACAGTCAGTTCTTGGTCGTCGGTGTTGATTGAAAGTCTGTCGGTGTTCCTTTTTGAAATGTTTGTCGGGTTCCCTTCATCTATCGGGTTCCACTCTTTGATCTTTCGTCGGGTTGCACTTTTTGTTACTCATCGGGTTCCCTTATCCTTTTTGTCATCGGGTGACACTGAATAGTGTTCATCAGGATGCTTTTGTACTTGGTAGTATTGGTAACCTTATCGTCGGGTAGTGCTATGCCCTGTGTGTCAGTGTAGTATGAAACCGATGGTGTTTATCATGTTTTTCCTTGCATATACTAATGTCAAAATATTATGTCTTCAATCTCCCCCTTTGACATTAGTATCAAAAAAATTGATGTGTGCATAATACTAAAGTGTTTAGTATGTACACCATGTATATATCCTTGTCATTATATGACTCCCCCTAACTGTATGAATCAGTATAGTATAAGTATATGTACATGTATACGTGCCTTTGTAATCTTTCTCTTTCTAATGACTAAATGTACATATCATATCATTTCCCCTTTTATACTATGATTGCCCCCTTTTTATTGAACACTGAACATATCATTTCCCCCTTTATTTGATACTCATGACAAAAATGTACAACTTATAAGTTGTCAAAAAAGTGTAACTTACAGAGTGTCAAGAATTTGGGAGTGAGTGTTCTTGATATCTTCAATCATTTTCTCCCATTTGTCTCTGAGGTGTTCTAAGGCCATGTGCTCTATCTCAAGTGTGGCATGCATATCATAAATGATGTCTAGGACAGACATTTCTGGGGTGGCAATTAGTGTGTTTGCCTATGTCATATGTTGTTGCAGTAATGTGAGAGTAGGTAAGAGTTGAGCTTGAAGCTCATTCACCTCATCTCTATACTTAGTTTCTGCAATCTATATATCCTATCTCAGCTTCCTAGCTTTCTTAATTTGTTCATTGTGCAATTTAATTGCTTCTTCACTGTTTGTGAGACCTTGTGCACTTGTTTGAAGATCGGCATCAATCTGTGCTATCTTGTCGGTATACTCCTTGGTGAGTTCTTCTAACTTGCATAACTTTTGAATTAAGGCTATAGCTTCTAAAATAATTGGGTCAATTGTTTTTACCAGTTCAGATAGCTTTACCTTTTGTAGTGCACTTCTTGGCTTATCTTCTCAACTAACTTGAAATCATATTTTTGTTCAATTCTTTCTTCCATAGCCTTTTCAGCATCTATATTCTGAGATATGATGGTGTCGGTGAGAGTCACTAATTGATCAATCATGGGGGTTGTTTGATCAACATCTATATCAGGCACAATGTGTTGTAGTATTCCTTTTGGAGTTTCAAGTACCTTTGCTCTCTTTTTGGCTTCTCTCATTTTATCCTATATTGCTTTCCTTTCACAAAGTCTTGCATACTTTGTCAACTCAGTAGGATCCAATGTTCTAGGATCACATACTGGAATCTCAATTATCTCATCCAAATTCATTGGATTCTTGTTCTTGCTCTTCTTCTTCTTTGAGATTGGAGTAGAGGAAATTGTATGAACTACCATTGCTAGTTCATTTGTTTTCTCTGAGGTGCTCGGTTAAGTCTTTGTAGATGAATCCTCTTGTGTCTTCTGCTCGGGGTTCACCTGTCAGTTAGGTGAAGACATCTCTCCATCAACCTTGGGTGTTTCTATAGATTTCTCTTCTGTTTTCTTTTCTTGTTCATCTATATTTGCTTCTTCACTCTTCTCCTTCTGCTTGTCCTCCTCTACTTGTTTATCTTCTTTATTTAGATCATTAGACTTATCTTTTTGATCATCGGTTGCAGCTTGTTCTACAGTTGTATCTTTTGGGTCCTCTGTGGTATCTTTTGTCTCTGCATCACCCTTGTCCATGGGTATGTTTGTATCTCCTGCAGTAGATTTCTCATTTCCTTCTATCAGATTAATTTCCTTTATTAGTACTGGCATATTATCTTGTGTGCTAGCTTGTGCTGCATCTATAGTTGTGTCATGCTCGTTGGTTTGACCTTGTTGAGCAGTGACATCTTCATCTTTTTGTATCTGATTTGTAGGGTTGGTGATGTCAATGGTTGAATTGTCTAGCCGTGTCTCATCAGCAACATCCATGTCTTTCTTACCTGGTGTCTTCAATGCTTGTTGCTTTTCTTGATCCTTAAGAGATATGAAAATGACATCATCTTTCTTTTGTGGATCCTTATCGGAGTCATAGTGAGTGATGTCTTGAATGTCAAGATCATCCATGACTTTGTCTAAGTCAATTGGCTCCATATTTTCAACATTGTCCAAAGCAATGTGCTTAGGAATTGCTTTATCTTTTTCCTCCTCTACATGAGAAGTGTTGGTGAGAAGTAATTGGTTCTCACAACTTGTGGATTCTATTGGTAGATCCAGAATTTGTCTCCATTTTTCTTCGGTCATGTTGTGCAGTTCTATAAATTTGTTTTGCAACACTTTGTAGGCTCTTATCTTTGCCACAAATTTGTTTGAATGTTTTTTCAATATTTCTTGTATCTCTTCCATTTTGGATTCGGGAGGTATTATTGAGACAAGTACCCTCTCCCTTGCTTGCCTTTCAGTGAGTAAAGCATAAGACCATTGTTGGGAGATTATGTTCCCCAGCTCTTTAGGTATTGAGTCGACAAGTTTAGTTGGTACATATTTGATTTTGATCATAGCCCCGATGATCCCATATTGTATCTTATGTTGGTCTTCTGGCTCCACTTTATCCCATTGTCTAATTTTTCTATCAGACATAGTTCCTATTGCAACAATTGAATTTGCAATCTCATCAATTGTTGGAGGGATTAAGCCTTTCTTTCTCATATCAAGCTCATCCTCTTGTGTTTCTTCTATGTCATCTTTTTTCCTGACCATTCTTCTCCTCCTTTTGGCAAGTGTTTGTTTCTCTGCTTGCTGCTCTATTTGTTGTTTCCTCTTATAGGTCCCCACTTGAGTTTTCTTAGGAGGTGTTGTTTTTTTCTTTGTTGTTTGGCTCCTTGTCCTTTGAGTTGCTATGGTTCTTGGTTTCTTTGTAGGAGGTGGAGGTGCATCAGACTCAGTGGCCTCAGAATTAGATACTTGCTCATCTTGCTCTTCACCGATGGTACCCTGTTCCTTGGTTTCCTCTGTTTGTTCTTTTTCCTCCTCATTAACCGATAGAACCCTTTTAAGATTCTTTACCATTTTATTATTCTTGTTGACAGCTTTCTTGAATACTAAGCATGTTTTTATTTTTGACTTGGCCTATTCATATGTCCCTTGTTGTCAATTTGTTCATTTAACAATGCATCAATTGCATTGGTTGCATGATCTATGTTGATTTCATAGTCAAGAGGTGGTAACCAGGCTATCTTTGGTACAACCGGTTTTATGTGTGTGAAATTTGTATCCACCATAAAATATATCTCATCCCTATGTTTTTCAATCAATTGCTCAGGGATCCTCACTCTCTCTATCATCTTTTCCTTGAATTCAAGGAAGTATGCACTCATTACTGAATCAAAGTTGTCACCTAGTGACTTGATGTAATAATTTATCTGTAATGTGACTGGTTTTGTGGTATCCCACTTCACCTTACCAATAGAGGGAAAATATTCTTGAAAGAAAGAATATACACATTATAAGAGAACCAAACTTACATGTGTTTGTCTTAGCTTCCTTGATTGTTGTCATGTTCTCATCAAGTTGCTTCAGCAGGATCTTACATAGATCCATCTGTATTTCCTTAGTCACAATCTTGTATGTTGTGCTTGTTGCTATTGTTGAAATATTGTTGAGCCTGCTTGCTTGGAAGATCTTGTAACCTATTACACATGCACCGAACCTCAGCTCCTTGTCGGTGATGGTGTTCACCTTGAGTCCCCTATTATCCCACACAACTTTGGTGAGTTTTTTGACATCTAGTTGGGATGGGTGCTTATGTGCCTTAGGCTTGTCGGTTATGGGGTAACTTGTCACTGCATTTAGCACATCCTTTGTGATCTTCTTAGGTTCATCCAACCATAGCTTCTAGTCATGCATTCTGCTCAGAACTAACTTGATCTAGTTGGTTTGAAAAACCTTTAGGAAATTTAGGGAATTTTTTATCCCTTTGACTTCTAGGTGTTTGTGTACTTCCTTAAGGTTCACTTGCTCATCACACAGCTTCTTGTAGGCTTCATTTATCTCCATATCACCAATCTCGGCGATCTTGTAGTGGATATTGTTGGAAGTAAAATAATGGGAAAGCAAGATACTGAGAAGGGGGGTGAATCAGATCTTAAAACTTAATCACTTAAAACAAACAGATCCACATTCATACATATATGAATTTAATCTAACATTAGATAACATCCACAACATGAAATAGATAACTCATAACACAGAATTTTGGTAACCCAGAAACCCAAATAGGTAAAATTGGGGTGGGGATGAAACCCACAAAATCTTCACTACTACAACAATAAAGTGTGCATGTTAGGGCTACAAGAGTTTGATTAAAAAATGCAATCTACCTAGTTAAAGGTCTGTTCGGTTAAGAACTAAAGATTATTACAATCTACTTTGTAAAAGGATTTCAACTTACAACAAAGTAAGCACTCGGCTAAGAGATTTAAATAAGGTCTATTAGAATCACCCTGTTAAGAGATTTCACCTGATACACTTGTTAGAATGTTTCAAGTAGTGATCCTTCGTTATGCACTCAGATGTTGATGGTAGATTTTCTCTTTTCAATACCTTTTGTGATCTCTCAATCTGATATGTATTTTCTCTGCTATTCACTGTTCTGTCACTCTACTTGATCTATGCTTCTTCACAAAATAAATCACTGTTCATCTCTCATGAACACACACAACCCTTCTCACAACATTTCAATTATAGGGTTATAAGGAATCTTATATGTCTTTACAGATCTGGCAGCAAGATCTAGATCAACGATCAAGATCTAATACTTTTGCCTCCAAGGCATTCCAATTTTTTTGATTGGCTCCATGCCATGCATAGGATAAAATAATTAAATGTGAAATTAACTCCGTAGATAAATATTAAATGCTTACATATGTTGGCCCAAAGCTCATACAAGTCATCCTAAACATTTTACCTCAAAGTTTGAATCATTCCTGACATGTATGCAAAAGTTGTTCTGCTCAGCACCAAACATTTTGTCGCTCGACACTTAAATATCCAACTCGGCTCAGCATGATGTAACTCGACAACCTGTATACTACTTGGCAATGTTGCTCGGCACTGAACTATTTTAGCTTGGCCACAGTGATAGCCAACTAAAAATTGCCTAAGTAAATGACTAAGTGTTGGTCACTAATCATCAATAAAACTTAGAGATTAACAATCTCCCCCTTTGATATTAGTGGAAAAATCACACTTATCATTTCTTTCAATTCATTCCATCCAAAGTGTTGCCTAAGTACACAATGTACTCCCCCTAGGAATATACTCCATACTACATACAAAAAAAAATTTGCATAGTATACATGCCTTCAAAAAACAAAATTTACAATTATACCTGTTCTATACTATTGATCAATTTCCCCTTTATGTTGTATCCTTACTAATTTCCCCCTTTTTTTTGTCACTAATTGCAGGTGGGGTTAAGTTATACTTGTCCAAAAACTATTTATGAAGTTGTAGGGTGGACGCAAATGCAGTGTCCCAACTATCCTTAACATACTTCATAACTACTAATTTGACTTCTAGCTCGACAGCTAGACTCACTAAACTTTTTGCAGTGGAGAGATTTGAATTTCTCTTAACCAATTCTTTTGCATCTATAAGTTCCTTTTGAATTGCCTCCAGGTGAGGTATCAGGTTTGTCTAAATAGTGATCAATTTGGCCCTTATCCGACCATCTTCAGCCATGAGCTCAGCAATTCTTCGTTGTGCATTGATCAACTTATTAAAATGTAAGGAGCTAGAGTTAGCATCCATACCTAGTGTACTGCTATTTGATTTCAAATCTAACTATAGCTTCTCAACAAGCTGTAGATTATCCTTTGTGAAAAATTCAACATCACATAGTTTCTTGTACAAAGAATAAACATTAGTTGTAACTTCCTCCAAAATTTCTACAACAGAAGAAAGTTCAACATATTTTGTTGCAATTTCTTCTGAGATTTTCTCCAGTACTTTACTCCCAAACCTCTTCAGACCATTGTAATAGTTTTTTATTGGATTCAATGTCGTCATCTTTTACCTTCTGCACAATATGAACTAATTGTTCAAGAATAGGAGCTTGAGGTTTTTCATCTTCCATGTCAAAAGCCTTTACAAATATATCCTTGATGTCATGTAACACTTGCTTTTGCTTCTACTCTATTTTCATCTCTTCTTGCCTCTTCTTCCTCTTAAGTAATTCCTAAAGAGTCTCAATCTGTTCAAAAGATGATTCATTGGGATCCCATTGTGGAATCACAATAAATTCATCTAATGTGACATTAAGAGTGGGATACTTCTTCTTCATGACTTTCCTCCTCTTAAATTCAGGTGTATTAGCGCTTGGCTTCAGTTCATCAACACCTTTACCTGTGTCAGTATCAATCTCCATTGTATCTTTTAACTCTGTCAAGATTGCCTATTGATCAAGCATACCTCCAGTTTTAGGACTTGTGGGAGTAGATAATGCAGAGTGTGGTAGACAAACCAACACTTGCACTGCCTCTTGTTCTTTAGGCTTATCATCATTATCCTTCATCTCTTCTCCACTATCTAAAACTATTTTCACAACCTCTAAAATAGGTGGATTTTGTGAAATTACCTCTTGTCCTTCTGTCTTCTCCTTCTCTTCTTCTTTTTGATCTTCCTTCACTTCGATTTTCTCTTCATTTTTCTCTTCATCTACCTTTGGGGTCTCCTCTCCTTCAACCTCAATAGCTTTAATAGGCGATTCCATATTTGTCTCTCGACTCATCCTGGTCCTTGGCATCTAAATTGCTAGAGTCATCAATTGTGTTATCAATTGGACCATCTGATGTTAAATCAACATTTTTTGTTGTGTCTAATACTTCTTCATTCCTGTCTGGCTCAGTAGAAATTTGCTCTTGTGTATTTTGTGGTTCAGGGATGGTTTCAACTTCTTTAGCCTTCTTCTCAGATGTTCCTTCATCAGTCTTCTTCTCTTTAGGAACTGCTAATCCAAAGATTTCCTTCCATATCCTAGTACTCTGTTGCACTACTCCTTCAATATCATGTTTCAAAACAACATATCCTTTGAGTTTAGGTACAAACCTATTCTTATACTCCTCTACAAAGGTTTCTCTCTATTTCTTTGTCAACTCGGGGATCACCTTTGCTAATGTGCCTTCTCTAATTTTACTCTAATTAGTAAGTGAAAATTCTCATTTGCTAGATAAAAACTCATATAGTTCATTCGGCACATGGTTTCCTATCTCTATAGGAGTTAACTTGAAAGTGCTCATCATATCTAGTAGAGCTTCCTGAACTTTATGCTTGTCTTCTACACTCAATTTCTCATACTTAATAAACTTAAAACTAGATAACCCTGAAGAATTCCTCAAATTCTCACATACCTCATCAATATCAGTGGGTTTCTTGAATGGTGTAGTTGGTATGTTGTTGGGTTCATCAGTTTCAGTCTTTTCCTCATCACTATCTAGAATCAAGCGTAGTTTTCTTCTTGGTCTCTTCACTTGTAGGCTTGGCACAGCCTTTGGTGCAAATTGAGTCTTTGATCCAGAACTACTCTCTCCAACCTTCTTCTTTGCATATACTTTGGTTTGAACTGCTAGAGATGTAACAGTAGATGCTCTTGTCCTTGGACAATTAGCAACAGGAGGTGTAACCTTAGGTTTAGCTTTGCTAGGCTTGGTTACTCTAGCTACTGTTGGCTTCTTTCCTTTAGCTTTCTCAGTGATTTCTTCCTCAGATTCACTTACTTGTTGTTCTTCCTCAATAGATATATCTTCTCCTTGTCCAGTAGTTAACTCAAGAGTTACATCCTCTGCTTCATCATCACTCGGCAAACCAACCATTTTCTTCAAATTTTTGACAATCTTTTTCCTTTTTCTCTCCATAGTTCCTGCCTTCTGATTCATAGAAATCTTTCCCTTTGCTTCATCATAATTTCCAAATCTCTTTGTTGTTGTATCAACTTCCTCTGCTAGGAGTGCAATGATAGTTGTTGATGTTTCATCAATGTTAACTTCATAGGGAAATGGCTTTAACCATGATACCCTAGGTGTCACAGCCTGAATGTATGTGTAATTAGTATCAACTAGAAAAAAAATTTCTTCATAGTGCTTCTCCACTAGTGAACTAGGAATTCTAGTCCTCAATCTCATTCTCTTTTTAAATTTTACAAAATAGCTTCCCATAATACTATTGAAGTTGATGCCTAACCGTTGAATACATTCACTAATATATACTATAACTGGTCTATCCTTTTCCAAACAATATTTCCCAGTGTAGGAGATGAGTTATGTACATAGAAAAATATGCAGACTAGTAAGGAACGTAACTTACATGATGAGATCTTAGCTTTTCTGATGGATGATAGGTTCTCGGCTAGTTGCATTAACTGCAGCTCGGCAAGATCATAAGTATGATGCTCCTTAACAATATTTCATGCTTGGTCAACAGTTGTGCAGGGAACACTATCCAGTCGGCTTGACTGATAGAATTTATGTGCAATCACTCTTACTCCAAAGTCAAGTTCTAGGTCTGTGATTGTAGAGATGGTCATACCTCTGTTGTTCCAAACTTCTCCAGTGTTAGCTGCTATGTCTTCTTTACTAAGATCCCTCATCATTCATTTCTCGCTAACAATAGGATATCCAGTCACCCTATGAATAACGTCCTTAGTTATCCTAACTGATCCATTGTCCAACCACATATGCATATCATGAACTCAGCTTAGGACAACTTTAATCCATTCATCTTTGAAATTATGTGGAAAGTCTAGGGCATGAGTTAACCCTTTCTCAGCTAAATGTTTGAATTCATCCTTTAGAACTCCATTTTCACATAAGTTACCATAAGATTTTCTCAATTCACTATCTCCTACTTCACCAATCTTCACCATATAACAAGATCTAATATCATGGATCATAAGTACCTTTGGTGGAATAGATGAGAGTGCTCCATTCAAATCACCTAAAATTGCACTTTCAGGAACTACTCAGAAGTTAGGAGGTGCACACACATCACTTCTCACTAACTGAACTTGTTTAAGCTCCTTCTCCATACCGTTGGCTGTTGTAGAAGAACTTGCTACCATGATCTCTTGAAATTAGGGTTCGAAGATGAATAACAGAGTACCTTAGCGAGTCGCTTAACACACTGTTCACCTTAAGGTTTTCTGACAGCACGCTGACAAGATTTTCGAGGTAAAACTTCACTGAAATCAAGATTCGCAATTCCTTCAATCACTTTGTAAACTCTAAAAATCGCAAGGTAAAATGAAGAATAGCGGTTCCGTCCTTTTATAGACTCCAAAGGTCAAGGTAGGTGAGTAATAAATGTTTTTCCCATTGGGTTAGTGCCTACTAGCTGTCCTTAGCTTACCATATCCGGCACTCACAAAACTTACTCGACCAACCAGCTTGGCACCCACTAAAGAACTTGGCCTTAGTGTACGCGACTAGTGCTCGGCACCTATAGTGTAGTTTAGAATTTACTCGACACTTATCACAAACATGTCCTAGTGCATCTTAATATATGTAAATATGGACTTTAGCACATTTACATGTTAGGAACTGATGTAGGATTTGAAATTTAAATGTAGTCCCTTACACACCTCTTTTTCTTAGTTAGAGATGGTGTGATCACCTGATCCATTGGATTGGGTGACCTTAGCTTCAGTAGTTTCACTGCTACTTGGCTCAATTTTCCTTACCCGTGTTTGGTTCATCTATGCTCTAATTTCCTCAACAGTAGGAGAAGGTACTCTTGTTCTACACTCTCTCTTAGTATGACCAATCTTCAAACAACTAAAACAAACTAGGCATCCATTCATCCAAATCTTAGATTTTCCTCTAAAATGTGTCTTAATGCAATCTTCTGGTGCATGTCCATATTCTTCATAGTAGTGACAACTTTGCCTTGTGTTATAATCCCAATTGCAAGTGTTGCCTTTCCTTGGTGCTTTTTCTTGTGTCTTAGATGTCCATTTCTGTTTAGCATTGGATCTGAAATCTCGTGCTTTATGACCATATTTCTGACACTTGTAACAATGACCATTGAATCTTGGTTTGGGAGGTGCATCATTTGCTTCAGCCCAACATTCATGAGCTTTATGTCCAAACTTTTTACAGTTAAAACAGTAACCATTGAACTTAGGTTTAGGATTGGACTTACCATTCTTGATTCGGAAAATGTTTGTTGTATGACATGGTTTTCCACAGTGGTGGAAAATAGGTTTGTTGTTCTTTGTTTTGGCATTCCTCCTTTCACCATTCTTGGATGATTCTCCTTTCTTAGTAGATGTAAATTTCTCATTGTGGCCTGCTCCAGAAGAATCTTTAGATCTCCTTGATGCTTCAATCAGATTCTCAAAATGAGTCAAAGCTTCATTAGGTTTGTTCAACCTTTCATTAATCTCTTTCTCAGATCTCAAATCATTCTTCAATTGATTGTTCTCAGATCTCAGATCCATCATTTCCATATCTTTCCTACTAATCTCCTGATTTGCAAGTAGCAGTTGATTCGCCGTGTCAACTTGGTTGTTTTTCATCATCTGTACTTCATGTGTCCTTTCATCAAGTCTAATAGTCATCACTCTTTTGTCTTCCTCTGCCACAACCTTGTCATCTTCAGTTTTCTTCTTTTGTTCAACAATTTCACATAGTCTAATTGATTGAGCTTCTTGTTCTCTTTTCAGATTTATGACTTCTTCACACAATGCACTATTATTTTCTAGTAGATCTGCTATTGCTGCATCGCTCTTAGTAGAATTTCCATTCTGAAATAGATTTGTAGTTTCTTCTTCCTAATAATGAATATCATTCATTTGTTTGGCCATGTCCTTTCTTGGTGTCAAAGACTTTTTCAATTCCTGTCTTGTTGTCTCAAGCTGATGTAATGCTAGTTGAATCTCAATCTTCTAGTTCTGAATGACTTTACCCAACATGTAAACCTCCATCTCAAGATCTGTACTCTCAAGTTGATTAAAAGCTTTAATGGGAGAACTGTGCTCTGACACCAATTGTTGGAAGTAAAATAATGGGAAAGCAAGATACTAAGAGGGGGGGTGAATCAGATCTTAAAACTTAATCACTTAAAAAAAATTGATCCACATTCATACATATATGAATTTAATCTAACATCAGATAACATCCACAACATTAAATAGATAACTCATAACATAGAAACCCAAATAGGTAAAACTGGGGTGGGGATGACACCCACAAAATATTCACTACTGCAGCAATAAAGTGTGCATGTTAGGGCTACAAGAGTTTGATTACAAAATGCAATCTACCTGGTTAAAGGTATGTTCGGTTAAGAACTAAAGATCATTACAATCTACCTTGTAAAAGGATTTCAACTTACAACAAAGTAAGCACTCGGCTAAGAGATTTAAATAAGGTCTGTTAGAACCACTCTGTTAAGAGATTTCACCTAATACACTTGTTAGAATGTTTCAAGTAGTGATCCTTCGTTATGCACTCAGATGCTGATGACGGATCCTCTCTTTTCAATACCTTCTATGATCTCTCAATCTGATATGTCTTTGCTCTACTATTCACTGTTTTGTCACTCTGCTTGATCTATGCTTCTTCATAAAATAACTCACTATTCATCTCTCATGAACACACACAACCCTTCTCACAACATTTCAATAATAGGGTTAGAAGCAATCTTATATGTCTTTACAGATCTAGCAACGAGATCTAGATCAACGATCAAGATCTAATACTTATGCCTCCAAGGAATTCCAATTTTTTTGATTGGCTCCATGCCATGCATAGGATAAAACAATTAAATGTGAAATTAAATTCGTAGATAAATATTAAATGCTTACATATGTCAGCCCAAAGCTCATACAAGTCAACCTAAACATTTACCTCAAAATTTGAATCATTCCTGACATGCATGCAAAAGTTGTTCTGCTCGGCACCAAACATTCTATCACTCGGCACTTAAATATTCAACTCGGCTCGGCATGATGTAACTCGGCAACCTGTATACTGCTCAGCAATGTTGCTTGGCACTGAACTATTTTAGCTCGGCCACAGTGATAGCCAACTAAAAATTGCCTAAGTAAATGACTAAGTGTTAGTCACTAATCATCAATAAAACTCAAAGATTAACATATATAAGATTGTACATCTTCTATAAGAAAAACCCTAGGTGGAATTTTAGAAAATGCGCTAGAATCATCAGGTTCCGATGTGATTTCTAGGCAAATCTTGTTCTTAGGTTCCACACAGGTGTTGTTTTTTATCAATTTCACTGCATTCATCTTTTCATTCCTCAACTTGATGGTTCTTGAAGTGGTTGCCATTGTTCTTCAAATTTGGGGCTTTTACGAAAATAATAACATAGAGTTTCGGTGCCCTCGGTACTTACTTCAATCGGTGTGGATGGTGAGTGAATCGGTTGGAGTGCGTTGGATCGATTCGAGGTCGCTCTATTTTTTTCTCTTTCTTCACCCTAATTTCGCTCTGCTTTCTCTCTTCAAATTGCAAGTGAGAAATGAAGTGCTCCCGTCGATTATTTATAGACTTTTGCTCTAAGTCTATCATAAATGCTCGACAACTCGTCGGGTCATGAAGATGGAGTTCGTAGGGAAGAATATTCACTAACATTTTTAGTGTTCCCAGGATGCTCGGGATAGATGTTTAAGATGTTTTCTTTTACCAATGGATCTCGGTGTTGTGTCAATACACTTTAGTAACTTTGCTTCCTTACCTACGGGAGTCGAGTTACATAGGCGACTTAGCCTTTTTATGTGTTGACCGATACTTCTCGGTAAGTTTAGACAGCTCATCCTTTATGTTCACTGATGATTTTCGGTATGTGTTTACCGATAGGGGTGTTTTCTCAGAATTATAACAAGTAACATAATATGCATCTTTATTCATGCACATTTTGACTATCTATCAATTTGTATAATGGAACTGATGTAAAATATGACTTGGCGCAGTGCACTTCCATACTTACTTGTACAGCTTTAAGTGGGGGTGGTGATGTCACCGGATCCATTAGATGGGGTGGCATCATTTGCATTGCTTGGTCTAGCTTCATCATTGCTTGAAGCTTTTCTCCACATTTTATCTCTCGCCCTCCAGGTATCTTCAATGGTGTTTCCATTGGGATATATGCTTGTCTCTGTCATTCGTTCTCTATAATCTTTCTTTAGATGACCAACTTTATGACAATGTAAGCATGCCATTCTGGGGTTTGACCAGCCTCTAGACTTTTTGGTCCATGGTCTTATGCAGTTTGCAGCAATGTGACCATTTCTACCACATGTTTTACAATTTGTCCAAGTATTGTAGTCCCATACATACTGATTACTGATTCTCTTTGGTTGATAAGGAGTTTCTTGACCTTTAGGTTTCCATGCTTGCCTTTTCTTTTTCCAGCATTCATCAGTTGTGTGCCCATTCATTTTGCATGTAGGACAATATTTGTCCCTGTTGGTTTCCTTCTATGGTTGTTTCATCTTAGACTTACATTCATATGCTTTATGTCCTTTCTTGTTACATTTATAACAGAATCCTATGAATGAAGATGTAGATTTAGGAATACATTTCATTTTGCCTCTGCACACATTTGATGTATGTCCTTGCTTTCTACAGTGATTGCATGTAAGCTTTCTTAATCTTGGATTTTCATAGACATTCTTTGGATTTGCTTGATTAGATGATTCTCTATTGTCGGTAAAGCCTAGACCGTTGTTGTTGTTGACTCTTCGTTGTCCTTCAAGAAAATCATCCATTTTTTATTGCTTTCTTCAACATTTCTGATAATTTCATTATTTTGTTGTTGAACTCTAACTTCATGTTTTAGTTTTTCATTCTCTTCTCTTAGTTCACCGATGGTCTGTATTATTTCAATGAGTTCCACATTCATTCTGTTGGCTTCTTGACTCATAAGAATAATATGATTTGTAATCTCATGGTGATGCTCAGCGTGTCTTTGAATTTTTGACTCCTTTTCTTGTAGTTTATCTGTAATCTTCCTCCTGTCATCAATAGCTAGTGTTCTTTTTGTTTCATCCTTTGTAGAAAAATTCATCACTTCAATCATTCTTACCATCTGGGTCTCTTGACAGATTTTCAGCATCTTTATTTGCTCTATCAGATGTTGATTGATCTCCTTTAGATTTGTGATGTTCTCTTCTGATGTGTCTGATGCCTTGCTTGTGTTTGGTCCTGAAGATTCAAAGAAATCTGGAATCTCTTCTTCTTGATAATCCTTTTCATTGCTCCGAGTCGCCATACCTTTCCTCTCATCCAATAGTTCTCACATCTAGATTCTTGCTTCTTTATACTGTTCATAGAACATTTGTATCTCAAGCTTTTTATTCTCAATATTTTTATCAAGTCTGTACTTCTCCATTCTTGATCTTTGCTCTTTAAGCCTTTAATCTTTCCAAGAAGAGACTTAGCTCTGATACCAATTGTTTGGATTAATGGGAAGTAGTACTGAGAGGGGAGGGGTGAATCAACACCTCTAAAACTTTTAACACTTTTCACCTTTCATCATTAGCAATCAATCTTTATTGTATTACCGACCAAATCTGATGTTCTTTCTTATGTATGGAATTATTAATTCATAATTTATTGTATACAACATTCATAGAAACATTCATGAAAGTAATAGACACATAACACAAGATATGATATCACAGAAAACTCCTATTAGGAAGTAAAAACTGTTGCGTGGATGGCACCCACAAAACTTCACTACCTATAAAATGGAAGGGAGTCGGCTAAGGCTTACAATTTGATCACTTTTGATGATCAAACCTGTTAGGAGTATTAAGGTGGAGACCTATTAAGATCTACTTTATTAAGAGCTTTAGCAACACTGATTTAAGTGTGCACTCGGTTAAGAGATTTACAATAGGACTATTAAGTCCACCTTCCTTGAAAGGATTTCTTAAGTGCACTACACTTGTTAGAATGAGTACATATGTATGATCTGACTGTATGCAATCTATAATTGCTAATTATATATCCATTAAAGATTACAGTACATGAATATCACCTATAGTGATTGATTAGTACATTTTCCTGCTTGTCGGTAGCCTGTGTTCTGTTCTTGAAAACTGAATTGATCCTTTTCAAACTGAATTGTTGGGTTCTATGGGGATCTTGATGATCATCTACCCCCATTTTAGTTTTCCTTAGATGCTCCCACCCACCTCCTCCCCTCCCAGAAAGAGCTGAATGACCACGTCAGACTCGACATCTATAGATAGTATATCACCACGACCTGGTGCAACCCTCCTAGAGGGCTTTGTCCAAGGATGGCCTCCTATACCGAGAACTATATGGAGATTCTTGATGGGGTCATTATGCGTCCTTCATACCTGTTGTGAAGTCTTCACAACTCACCCCAAAATGGGGACCCCCTCTGAAATTTTTGCAGGTGCTTGAAGTCTGGTCCATGGGTGGCAGCGAAATGAGGTTGATAGTTGCATAAACTTCGATTGAAATGGAGCGTGTAGTCATCTTCCAAAATGCTTGTAATCTGAACTTGAAAGCATGAATTTGAAATCTGAACTGGAAATTTGAAATGCTTGCAATTTGAACATGAAACATAGATGAAATATGGACCATGGATCTGATGCCCATGGTAGTGGCGGATTCCGCCACCACCATGGAAACCATGTCCATGGTGGCATAAATCTCCGCCATGATGGTTGGAAATGAAAGTATGAACTGAATTTGCAATTGACAAGTCACTGAAATGTGGAAAGGGAAATAACAAGTTTGATTAAGTTCTGATTTTCTTTTTTGGATAAGATCCCTGAACCCTGAACATGATGTTCATGGTGGTGGCGGATTCCGCCACCACCATGGACACCCTGTCCATGGTGTCCATGGATTCCGCCCTGATGGTGCTATCTGAACTTGATCTAGATGAAATCTGAACATGAATTGGCAATAAAATCTAACTTGAAATACTTGAAACATGGCAATGAAATCTGGAATGAAACATGAGTTGAAACATTGAACTTGGAATATCAGTTGAAACATAAACTTGGAAAGTGAATTTGATGCATGAAATCACCACATGTACCTGATGTCCATGGTAGTGGCGGATTCCGCCACCACCATGGACACCATGTCCATGGGGTGATGAAATTCCGCCCCTCATTTCTCAGCTGTTGGGGTAAATAAACATGGAAAAACTGAGATATAAAAGGCATTTGAAGTAATGAATTTGCATTGACTTGAAGGTAAGAATTTGGTTTGAAAACATGGAATCATGAACATGATGTCCATGGTGGTGGCGGATTCCACCACCACCAAGGACACCATGTCCATGGTGTCTTTTCTCCCCGCCATGTATACTTTGCAAAACTGAAAGTGGAAAATGAAATGAATGAAATCATAAGGTAGACTTGCATTTGGTTTATGTCGTCATAGTAACAAGGCTGAAGTTTTAATTGGGTAAGATGTTGCATGAGAACATGGACACCATGTCCATGGTGCTGGCGGATTCCGCCAGCACCATGGGCATGGTGCCCATGCCCCCTGAATCCCCCGCCTTACTCCTGTGCATCATACAAAAGACTCCTTTGACAATGGCGATTTGAAGTTATATTATATGGAAATGTTGGAAATTTTGGAAGGGTATTAAAGCATAAAGTTGGTAATAGCACCTAAGGTGACATGGACACCATGTCCATGGTGCTGGCGGATTCCGCCAGTACCATGAGCATGATGTCCATGTCCCTTGGCAATTCCGCCCTCTATAGCAATGCACTAAAACTTGGTCTTGAACAGTATGAAGTAGCCTGCAAACATTATAAAGTGAGGTACATTTCAATGAAGGAAAGCATGAAACGGTGCATGAGACAGCAGTAAAAAGTCCAGCTGGGCGGAATCCCAGCCCCCCATGGACTTGGTGTCCAAAGAGCTGGCGGATTCGGCCAGCCCCTTGGGCACCAAGCCCATGGTGCTTATTCAGCCCGCCTATTACAAATAGCATTGTATTTCGATCCAAAGTAAGGCATTAAATGCTTATGCCAATGATATACAAAAATTAAATGAGCCTATTTAAGAACAATTCGGCCAGCTCTTCATGAAGGAAAAGAAATTAAATGTTGGCGCCAAAATTTGAATGCTTTGGGCTATGTCGTCCAGCCATAAGATAAAGAAATTAAATGTTTTTTTGCCTTGATTATTGCAAGTCGGCCTACATGGAAAACCAAGGGTGAGGTATAAATAAGAACCAAAATTCATTTCATTTCACACAATGAAAATTCTTTCTTTGGCTGCTCTGAGTTTTCGGATTCAGAAGAGATACTTTCCAGATTTCGAAAGTTTTTAGTAGGCAAAATTTTTCTCCAAATTGGCAAGAAGGCAAGGTGGCTATTCCAGATTTTGCAGGGCATAAGAAGTATTTCTTTTCAGATTTCTTTGCTCATTTCCAGAGCTAATAGAGAGGTGATTGTGTCCAGATTTTCTTTGCTTTCCCCTAGTCATTTCCAGAATTATTTGAGGGGCTGAAATCAGGTATGTTTTCTAAGTCCTTTTTCAGTTATTTAATCATGAAGTAATGTTTTTATAAGCTTTGGACATGATGCTATAGCTGGAATTCTTGAAAATAATCTAAAATTCATCCTTTTCATTTAAAAAATCAGAGATCTTTAGCGGTTAAATTCTGGAAATTTGAGTTAAAGTTGTCATTTTCCGAATTCTGGAGGTTGAAATTCATTGCAAAAGGGGGTTAAGTTTAGAGATTTTGGGATGTTTTGTAAGTTAAAGTGGTCTTGCAGGTCACCCGAGATGGATCCAGCATCTTCCAAGGCGCAGAGGCAAGCTCAGTTCAAGAAGGACACCGAGGACATGATGCCGAGGACTGTCTTTCCATCCAAGTGGAAGAAGATCGGAGATACGAACTTTGGACCAGTCAACATGATACAGTTGAGGAATAGGGCAACGAGGGAGAGCTCTTCCGAGTTAGTCAAGAAGATGATCAAGAATGGAATCACCCAAGCTGCGGCTTTTCCCCCCACTCTTCCATGCCCAGAGCTCGTCCTTGAATGTGCCACCCACTACGATCAGCACACCAAGACAGTATACTATGGAAGCGGAGCAGAGAAGAAGATGCTTGTCAACCTGAGTGACAGAGCAATTCAAGAAGTATTAAACATACCACACCATCGTGTCGGCATCTTCATGACACGGGATCAGGCAGTTAAGCACTACAACGACAATGCAGCCCATTATACGGCTCTCCTGTGCGAGGAATGGTTGAAGGAGCCTAGGAAGAGGCACTCCAAGTTTCCAAGATTCATGAGGTCAGATTTAAAAGAAGAATATGGTGACTTAGTTCTGATGTTGAGTCGGGTAATGGGGCTCTCACAGGAAGGACTGCTCGAACCTTGGATGTTCTACTTCATCGAGAAGATCTCAAACGAGGGTGTTATGTTTGATTGGGCTCAGATAATTAGTGAGAACTTGGATCTCCAGCTGAGACTTGTGCATAATTTCAAGATGTTCTACATGGGGTCATATCTTTTCTACATGATCGCTGGCATGTTTCAGTATCCAGGACTCCGAGATATGGGTGAAGTTGGTAGTGGACCCGGGCAGTACTTGGTACACGAATGTTATCCCCAGCTCCACCTCCATCACACTAAGTATTTCAAGATATTCTATGACACTTTTTCTATGAAGACAGTGAGAATATTACAGGGGGCTCCCCAAAGGAGGTTAACCCCGGAAGCAGAAAAGTTGATTAAGAGATATGGATGGTGGTATATCCAGTTTCAGAAGTTCACATACATCCGTATAACGGGAAGCACTTGTTGCCCGATGAAATTAACAAGGTATCCACCCAACAGGTTGGTGGTGATGGAAGTGGCAAGGCAGTTGGCCCACTTCGACAAGATCCAAAGACATAAACATAAACAGGGAGTCACTTTCCCACTTCAGGCAGGAGCTGATAGTTGCAACTCCTTGGCAGTCATGGCAGTGGCAGAAGATGAGTTGAAACTCTATGCTTTGGCTCTTTATGAGGGAAGGCAGAGTTTTGACCCAAATCAACAGATTTGGAAGGCTTATGGAAGCCCTTACAGACATGTGCATCATATTGAAGATTATTGGGCTAACGCTGCCGATGACTTTGAAGTGAGAAAGAGAGCTTTCTCCAGGCTGACTGTTGATATGATGAGGATATACAGGTGGAGACAACTCCAGATTCCAGATCAATTAGAAGAAGATGGCAAGACGGTGAGACCAGAATTTTGCACCGTGTGTAGTTCAGAGTTGGATCCCATCGAGTGGGGAATTGAAAGTGAGAGCTCTCTGGAGGCATTGATGGTGCCAGTTGACCTTTTCACCTATGAATGGTTTGAGAGGAAGATGAATAGATTACGAGGAGCAGGCGTCCCCCTCACTTTTGAGAAGATGAAACCAGTGGAAGAGGTCCCGGAGGAGGCTTCTGGGCAGCATTCAGGAGGCAGTGGAGGACCTGAGCATTTGAACAAGAAAAAGAAGGAGACAGAAGGTGGTGAACCCAAAACTAAGAAGCAGAAGGTGAGCACTGTGCCATCAAAAGAAAGCATCACCCCCACGCAAGAAAGAATTCCAGAGAATCAAGGCAATGTGGAGCCTCCTACGGAGAGCTCATCATCAGAAGATTCTTCCGACTCTAGTTCGGGGTATTCGCCACTTTCCGTCAGTCAACAGGACAAGAGGCCACCTTCACCAGAGGGCAGAGAGATAGAATTGATAGATATTGAAACAATTTCCGATGAAGAGGGAGGTGCACCCCAGGTAGTTCAGGAGGCATTGC
>MU227929.1:174446-185264 GCA_018584345.1 Thuja plicata
ATGTAGTGGTACAAAACTCACATCAACATTATTTGGCGCTAGAAGGAGGGCTGAATTGAAATTCATTCAAGAAGAAAGTTTAGAAAATTTGAGCATTGGTGACACGCGAACCCTCCATCGTCGCGCCCACATCAACATTATTTGGCGCTAGAAGGAGGGCCAACAGCGCTTCTTGGAGGATCCGTTGACAGTCAACTATGATGAAAGATGGTGCTTCCGCATAGGAACGTTGTACCTGTCTTACAACCAAATCTTGGGTTTGAGAACGATCAAGAAGATATCATCTCAAGGTTGAATTCACTTGCCTGGAGAACTAAAAGAAGTGCACCTGAGTACATGCGAACAAGTTTTGTGTTGGAAGAAGAAGAAGAAAAGGCTCAGAAAATTGATAGAGAAATTCAGAGAAGATTTGAACGCCAAAGAGAACTTGCCCTGGAACGTGAAAGAGAAAGGAGGTTGATAGAGCAATTCAGTAGTGATTGCAACGCTAGAAGTTCAAATTGAGAAGATGATTCAAGATGGTGCTAACATCTTATGCTAACTACCCAGTGCTACAACCCGCTTTGGATTTCAACGCAAGGCAAGACGACATAATCTCTGATTTGGGAGCATTCATTCAGAATCACCAGGAAAGTGACGAACAGTATACAGCTGCAAGAATTGTGTTGGAAGAAGAAGAGAAAGTAGGTATTGCCTTTGAAGGAGAACAACAAAGGATTGAAGGATTGATTAGAGAAAGACTTGAACAAGAACGAAGAGAAAGGATACAACAAGAAAGGGAAGCCCACAGAAGAGCCCAAAGACAACCATTAAGGGAAATTCAGCTCCGAGGAAATCAGATTGGTCAGAACTACAATCAAGCTGGATAGGAGAATTGGATCTTTCTCTCCCGAAAGGTTTGAAAGACTACAATCGGATAGGAAGCAAAGGTTGTTGAGATCCACTCCACACCAAGAAGAAGACCTAGTTGAGTTGCAGTTTCATAAGAAAGGGAAAAATCATTGGATAGCCAACACTGCAAGTTTGGCTACCCCCTCAAGTACCCCAGCTCAAGTTCCAAAAGTTTCAAACTTACAGACCCCAGTGGGTCAGCCAGTTCAGGCTCTAGTCAATCAAGCAGCGATGGCTCAACCACCATGGATTCAGAACAATGCCTCGCCCATCTTATTTCAACAATATCATGAATTACCAAAGAATCCACCAGGATTTTTCTCTAAGTTCTTTGTCAACGACCCCAATCGTACAGCCGAGGAACATATCAAGGTCTTTGAAGATGCATTGTGTAATAGAAGGATTCAACATGAAGATGTGGCTTGTAGGCTGTTCCCTTACTCATTATCAGACGAGCCCTACTATCGGTTTGTCAACTTACCCGTATCATCCATAACAGGATGGCTGCAACTTAGAGAAGCATTCATAGGGAAGTTTGGCATGCCTACTACACCATTGGAACTACATAGGATGTTTGTGGACATCAGGAGACATGATAAGGAATCGATAAGTTCATTCAACAACCATTTCCACAAGGCTTATACAAGATTGCAGGCCCCTTATACAATTCAGGAGGCTGGTGCTTTGGAGGCATACTATAATGCCTTGGACAGTCAAACGGCTATGTTTACAAGAATGGCAAATCCTACCCCTGCAACGTTGAATGAAGCTTATGCTAAGGCAATTGAAATAGGCAAGTAATTGGGTCAACAAGGATTGGAACCTCCAAGTGTTCGGTATCTAAACAATCCAGTTCCACAGCTCGCGTACCAGGCGCCCATGAATCAGTTGGTGGTCCATCCAGGACCCCCATTGTCTCAGACAACGCCACCAATGCCAGTCTATTTACAAGGAGCAAGTACATCCACAAGAACCCAAGAAGAAAGGGATGAAATGAAAGAATTAGTGGAGCAAGTAAAGAAACTGTCCACTGAGGTTACCTACTTGAGGAATCAGAATAACCAGCTTCAAGCTAGCCAAAGGAATAATCAAGGAGGTTACCAAGGAAACAATTGTCAAGGAGGAAATTATCAAGGTGGTTACCAAAGGAATAACTATGACAGTGGATACCAAAGGAATCATCAAGATAGAGACTACCAGAGGAACAATCAAGGTGGTGGATATCAGAAGAACAATCATAATAACAACCACCAAGGTGGTAATCAGTCCCAAGACCAAGGAAACAACAATCAATTCAACCAAAAGAGGACATGGAACACTAGCCCAAACAATGGAAATGTGGTGCGCCACTTGACAGTCAGGCACCAAACGACAATAGGCCAGTGGAGAGGATTTTTCTAGCCGAGTCTGCCTTATCTCAATATTGTAGATTCCATGAGACTGATCAACATTCGGAGTTAGGATGTGCTGAATTCAAGAAAGCTTCCAACCTATTTCAGAAGGTGGTAGATGAGTCAATTGGTCAGGAATATATTGCAGTTACAGGATATGAAATTGTCCCATCCACTAGATATGACCAATGTTTGACCTTCGAGCAGATTTCATTTCCACCAGAATTCGAAGCATATGAAGAACATCAAGGGAGGTTTCCCCCTGAGTCTGCCAATGGGCCAGTTAATGAAATGGTAGATCAAAATGGATATAGCAATGGATCGGCTTTCTCTTTCCCACCTTTAGGTGATGTTGTTCTAGTTCAAGGGACAGGTGGGAACCAGACATTTCAATAGCCAGCAAGCAATGCTAGATTTTATCAAAGGAACAATGGTGGCAAGAGGAATGATGGACCCTTTACATCCTCCGTGCCTCCGAAAAATTACAATACGCCCCCGCATCCCAATGCTAGCAATGTACCGAATCCTCCGCGGGATTCACCTGAATAAAGACAAGGTAGCCACAACAACAATAGCAATGGACAACAAAGTTCCCAGCAGAGTACGCAACAGAATAATCAAGGTGCTCAAGGATCACAGAGTGCTATGTCTACACAAGAAGTAAGCCGAGGAAGGTCACCAAACAATTTTATGGAAAATGATGAGTTGAAAAGATTAGGACAAAGTGTGACAGAGGAGATGAAAAAGATCAAGATCAACCTCCCATTGTTTGAATTGTTAAGAGTGACAGAGATTAAGGATGCTCTCCTTAATAGTTTGAAAGATAACAAACCACAAGGGCCTCGCCCTCAAGGTGCGACATCAACCACTCAAACAGCTCCTGCAGCGGGGAGGCCTCCTCCTAATTCAGTGCATGTAATCCAAAATGTTCCAGGAGGGAACACGGCTAATTCAGGAGTTTTATATGATGAAGAAAGGAATTCTACGTGGGAAGTTGCTTATGGCGATATCAGTGACTTTAACAGACAGCCAGAGCCTCAGCCAGTTTGTGTGGCTCAAGGGTCAACGCCGGTAGCACAACAAACCCCAAGGAATCCAGACCCAGGGGAAAATAGAGAAACAGTAAAGATTGAAGAAACAGTCAGATCAACGGATTTTGGAATTAAACCTAAGCAAGTACACAAGACTCCAGTAGTATATTATCAAGGGAAAGATGAACCAGCCCCGTTCTTGCTTTCAGTAAGGATATTTGGGAAGCTTCTCCATAATTGTCTAATAGATTCGGGAGCTTCGAGCAACGTTATGCCTTTGACCATTTGTAGAAAGTTGGGAATCACGCCTCTAGGGTCAAACAAGAGGGTTACCCAGCTAGACAAGACCGAGGTCCCAGTGATAGGGGAACTACACAACATACATATGCAGTTGGCTTCGGATCCAAGAATGGAACACATGGTGGATATTTCAGTAGTGGATGTGGCAGACTCTTATGGATTGATCCTAGGAAGGGATTGGGCTAGAAGGTTGAGTGGCTATATGGCGACTGACTTTTCTCACATGTGGCTCCCATGGAGGGGACTTGCCAATCAAATCAGAATTGATAGTACCCCAAGACTGAGATTGACAGTTACTGAGAATGGGGAACCGAATGAAGTCTTGTTTGCAGAAACAGACTTGGGCACCTATAAACTAAAGAAGGCAGAAGTCTTAACACTAAGTATCATAAGTGAAGCTAAGGAGTCCACGGAAATGCTAATTGAGTCGGATCCCGACACTTCATCCGATGAAGGTGAAAATATGTTCGAGAATTTCAGAAACTTTGTGTTAAGAACGGCACAGCAAGGTGTGGAGTTGGGTATTAGAACATCAGTGAGAGATTTATTGTTGCCCAATTGGTGCAGAATCCACAACGCCTTTCATTCAGAGCTATTTTGTTCCTTGTGCAAAGTTGCGTTAGAACAAGTAGAGAGGAGAGTCCCAGGAGCATTAAAAAGTGAAGAACATGCTGGTAAACAAAAGATTGAAGTACCGCAAGTTGACAAAGCAGAAAGTAGTAGAATGGGTGAAATAAGGAACCAAATCACACCACCCGACATGGAACAGAGAAAGAATGATGACTCGAATAAATTCAAGGATTCCCAGAGGGAGCATCTTGAAAGAGACGGAGTCTGGACTCTAAGATTTGATGGTTCTAGAACCAAGCAAGGAGCCGGAGCCGGATTTGAGTTAGTAAGCCCAGTAGGGGCAACATATTTGGCGGCACACAGATTACAATTTCCATGCACCAACAACATGGCAGAGTATGAAGCTTTGATTTTAGGCCTGTTGTGTGCTATAAAGAAGGGTGCCAGAATACTTCACGTGTCTAGAGATTCATACTTGGTGACTGAACAAGTGAAGAAAAAGTTCGTTTGTAATGACAAAAGATTGAAAAGATACCGAAATAGAGTATGGGATCTGATGGAGGACTTCGATGCCTTCAATATCAAGTTTAGCTATAGAACCAACAACCAGGTGGCTAATGCTCTCGCACAAGCTGCTAGCTCATTGGCACCCATCAAGTTGGAAGGATTGAAGAAATTTAAGGTTGAGTTAGCATCGGTACCTTCGGTGCCCGACAATGTCAGGAACTTTCAAGTATTCGAAGATGACAGACATATCCTCAAGTTCCTGACCAATTCAGATGTGTTCACCGCGCAAATCATTGATGGAGAAATAGACGAAGAAGCAGAAATCAATCCAGATGAGATTATGAACTTGAAGACGAACACCATTCCAAAGGGAATGATTGAGCTCGAAAGGATATTTGATATTGATCAATTCAACAAAGTACCATATCAACCCACAGGGGGTGATGAGTGTGAGAAGGTAAATCTAGGAACTGAGGATAGTCCTAAGATAGTGCATATTGGGAAAGTTTGCACACCAAAAGAGAAAGCTGATATACTTAGTTTGATGAGGGAATTCCCAGATGTATTGCTTGGGGATATGAGGACTTGAAGACGTATGACCCCTCTATCATCACGCATACTATTCCACTAAAGAAAGAAAGCAAGCCATTCAGGCAACGGCAGAGGCCAGTTAATCCTTTGATAGAACCACTAATTTTCCAGGAAGTAAAGAAGCTACTAAGTGCAGGGATTATCTTCCCCGTAAGACATTCAACGTGGGTCGCCAATCTTGTCCCAGTTAGAAAGAAAAATGGGGAGATAAGACTAGTGTGGATTTCAGAAATTTGAACAGAGCCTCAGAGAAGGATAACTACCCACTGCCATCATTGGATGAAGTTTTGTAGATTGTTAATGGAGCACAAATGATGACTTTTATGGATGGATATTCAGGCTACAACCAGGTGATTTTAGAAGCAGAAGATAGATTAAAGACGGCTTTCACCACAAAATGGGGAACATTTGCATACAGAAGAATGCCTTTTGGCTTGATCAACGCAGGGGCAACCTTCCAAAGAGCTATGGATTACGCTTTCAAGGATTTAAAGGACAAGTGTATCATTATCTACATGGATGATATCACAGTATTTTCAAAGAACAGAGAAGATCATATCCTGGATTTGAGGAAAGTTTTCTTAAGATGCAAGAAGTTTGGAGTCTCGTTAAATCCAAAGAAGTGTATGTTCGGGGTCACCGAAGGAAGACTCTTAGGACATATCATTTCAGAGAAAGGAATCATGATAGACCCAGAGAGAGTGGAGGCGATTTTGAAACTCAGTTTACCAGCTAGCAAGAAGGAGCTCAAGTCATTCTTCAGGAAGATCAATTTTGTGAGAAAGTTCATATCCGCATTTGCGGAGATAGTAAAGCCGATGAATGACATGCTGAAGAAAGATGCGAAGATAGATTGGACGCCAGCAGAAAAGAAGGCTTTTGAAGAAATTAAGCAGGCTATTGTCAATGCTCCAGTCTTGGTTAGTCCAGACTATGAGAGACCTTTCAATATATACTCTTTTACTTCGGACCACGCATGCGCTGCTATCCTAACATAGAAGAATGAAGAAGGCGAAGAGCACCCGATAGCATTCATGAGTGCACCTCTCAGAGAAGCTGAGTTGAATTACCCGAATGTGGAGAAACAAGCTTACGCCTTGGTGAAGGCCACTAAAAAGTTCAAACACTATATCTTGAGGAGCAAGGTCAATGCAATAGTGCCCGACATAACGGTGAAGACTCTTTTAATGCAGAACGAACTTGGAGAGAGAAGAGGAAAGTGGGTCGCCACTATCCAAGAATATGATATAGAGATTCAACCAATGAAGCTGGTTAGAGGTCAACAATTAGCACAAACAATGGCATCAGAAGGACCTGGACTTGTGCAGCAAGTGTTTGAATTAGAGGACGTGCATCCAGATGAATGGTACCAGGACATAATCAACTATTTGCTAAATCATCGGTGCCCTTCACATTTGAATCCAATACAGAAGCGAGCATTAAGATTCAAAGCTAAGAGGTATATGTTGCAAGGTGTAGTCTTGTACAAGCAGAATCACGAAGGAATATATTTGAGATGTGTCGAAAAAGATGAGGCCAGAAATATCTTGGAACATTTTCATGGAAAATGGGGAACAGGCCATGGGTCTGATTTGGCCACAGCACATTGGATACTAAGAGCAGGATATTATTGGCCAACATTATTCAAGGATACACACGAGCATGTAAAGACTTGTCATGTCTGCCAGACATCGACAAAGAAGGAGAGGAACCCAGCTATGCCTTTGCAGCCTGTCACCGAGGTGAGACCTTTCGCGATTTGGGGACTTGATTTCATAGGTCCCATTAACCCGCCCTCCTCTGCGCAACACAGGTATATTCTAACCGCGACTGACTACTGTACTCGGTGGTCAGAAGCTCAGGCTTTCAAGAATTGCACTGCAGAGGTTGTTATTAAATTTTTGGAAGAAAGAATTACTACTAGGTTTGGATGTCCTTCTGCTTTGGTGTGTGATAATGGCTCTGCTTTTATTTCATTGAAATTTCATAATTGGGCATTTGATCACGGAACTATTTTAAAATTTTCATCGGGTTACTATCCTCAGGGAAACGGCCTAGCCAAATCTACGAATAAAAACCTTTTGACTGTGATCAGAAAACTTTTAGACAGGAACCCAAGAGATTGGCACACCCAATTGAGATATGCTTTATGGGCAGATAGAACGAGAGTCAAGGGATCTATAGGGATTTCCCCTTACCATCTAGTTTATGGCCAGGACCCTGTGTTTCCCATTCATTTGAAAATCCCAACCTTGAAGTTCATACAAGAGTATTACGATGAGACTGAAGACCGTGTCCAAGTCAGGTTAACACAATTGATGCAGTTAGACAAAAGAAGAGATGAAGCCCTAGAAAAATTTGCTAAACATCAAGGGGTAGTAAAACATTGGTTTGACAGAAAAGCACAGAACAAGGCCTTCAGGATTTCTGATTTGGTCTTATATTGGGACAAAGCCCATGAAAAGAAAGGACAACACGATAAATTTGACAAACTTTGGAAAGGTCCTTTCCAGATCGCTGAGATTATCGAAGATAATGCATTTAAGCTTAAGACACTCACTGGAGGAGAAGTCTCGTTGCCTGTCAATGGGCAGTTCCTTAAGCATTATTTCCAGGCCTAGGACTCCGTCCGGGGCCTCCTTTGTACATATTAGGAGTAGTTTGCTTTCAGTTCGTAGAGTAGAGTTTGTCTTGGACCATTTGGCCCAAGTTGGTAGTGTAGTTTTGCTTTCGTGTTTGGTTTAGGTTAGGTTTCCTTTCAGTTGGTTAGAGTAGTTTGCTTTTGGTTGGTTAGTCTAGGTGTCTAAGGGAGCTCGAGGTTATTTTGTCCCAAGCTCGTTGGCTTGGAATCTTTCAGCTTCCCTCAGTTGGAGCAGTTTTGGTTTCAGAATTTTGTGGTCTCGTAGGGGGGTCCAAGCTACCACTCGTGGGTGAGGAATGTAGGTCTTTCCAGTTTGGTGACAAAGCAGGAGTCCGTCCTACTCATTTCTAGAATAATTTGACAAGTTTGAGGATTTCAAGGTGTGCTTAGCTGTTGATCTATGGTAGGACTTGTACTAAACGTGGGTCTAGCTCGATAGAGGTTCTTAAGTTATCTCTGACATGGTTGAAACATTATGCTCACACTTAATTGCTCCGAGGTCTTGGTGTTTTGAAGTGAAGTTGGACTGGGTGAAAATATTACGCCTACCTCAGCGCCACTGTGGTCTTCCAAACCCTCCGCGGGCTTCATTGCCTGCAAGCCAAACAAAAGATTTGAAAATTAAAAAGAAAAGAAATATCAAAAGAAAAGAGAAAAGAAAAGAGAAAATCAAATGCAAAAGGCATTATCAAGATTGAAAAGTGAAAGATGAAAATTGGCTTTGAGGGCATGCAATCACCTCTACCGGTGCTACTAAGTAGTCACTAAAGGTAGAACCGTGGTTGTGGTGCCACAGCAATAACTCCGTCGGGGCTATAGACGCCTGACTGGCAGCGGGGCTCTATCCAGGATGCTTTTGAGGTAAGGATATTATAATAGCTAAGTTTAGTGGATCGGATTGACACCAATTTCTTGTTGAGTGGGGAATAAATCACTTTGCACACACGTAACTAACTTATGGTCAGGAAGCTTAGGATCAACTTGAAGGTTCTTCCGACATTGAGTACTTGTCCTTAAGTGGATTTTCGAGCGGGCCATCGTGGAATTTCTTGTTCTAAGGTCATCTTGTTCTTGAAATATTCAGGAACATTTCACCAGTGGAGTCGCCAGATGTTGTGAAGTCTTCACAACTCGCCCCAAAATGGGGACCCCCTCTGAAATTTTTGCAGGTGCTTGAAGTCTGGTCCATGGGTGGCAGCGAAATGAGGTTGATAGTTGCATAAACTTTGATTGAAATGGAGCGTGTAGTCATCTTCCAAAATGCTTGTAATCTGAACTTGAAAGTATGAATTTGAAATCTGAACTGGAAATTTGAAATGCTTGCAATTTGAACATGAAACATAGATGAAATATGGACCATGGATCTGATGCCCATGGTAGTGGCGGATTCCGCCACCACCATGGACACCATGTCCATGGTGGCATAAATCTTCGCCATGATGGTTGGCAATGAAAGTATGAACTGAATTTGCAATTGACAAGTCACTGAAATGTGGAAAGGGAAATAACAAGTTTGATTAAGTTCTGATTTTCTTTTTTGGATAAGATCCCTGAACCCTGAACATGATGTTCATGGTGGTGGCGGATTCCGCCACCACCATGGACACCCTGTCCATGGTGTCCATGGATTCCGCCCTGATGGTGCTATCTGAACTTGATCTAGATGAAATCTGAACATGAATTGGCAATAAAATCTAACTTGAAATACTTGAAACATGGCAATGAAATCTGGAATGAAACATGAGTTGAAACATTGAACTTGGAATATCAGTTGAAACATAAACTTGGAAAGTGAATTTGATGCATGAAATCACCACATGTACCTGATGTCCATGGTAGTGGCGGATTCCGCCACCACCATGGACACCATGTCCATGGGGTGATGAAATTCCGCCCCTCATTTCTCAGCTGTTGGGGTAAATAAACATGGAAAAACTGAGATATAAAAGGCATTTGAAGTAATGAATTTGCATTGACTTGAAGGTAAGAATTTGGTTTGAAAACATGGAATCATGAACATGATGTCCATGGTGGTGGCGGATTCCACCACCACCAAGGACACCATGTCCATGGTGTCTTTTCTCCCCGCCATGTATACTTTGCAAAACTGAAAGTGGAAAATGAAATGAATGAAATCATAAGGTAGACTTGCATTTGGTTTATGTCGTCATAGTAACAAGGCTGAAGTTTTAATTGGGTAAGATGTTGCATGAGAACATGGACACCATGTCCATGGTGCTGGCGGATTCCGCCAGCACCATGGGCATGGTGCCCATGCCCCCTGAATCCCCCGCCTTACTCCTGTGCATCATACAAAAGACTCCTTTGACAATGGCGATTTGAAGTTATATTATATGGAAATGTTGGAAATTTTGGAAGGGTATTAAAGCATAAAGTTGGTAATAGCACCTAAGGTGACATGGACACCATGTCCATGGTGCTGGCGGATTCCGCCAGTACCATGAGCATGATGTCCATGTCCCTTGGCAATTCCGCCCTCTATAGCAATGCACTAAAACTTGGTCTTGAACAGTATGAAGTAGCCTGCAAACATTATAAAGTGAGGTACATTTCAATGAAGGAAAGCATGAAACGGTGCATGAGACAGCAGTAAAAAGTCCAGCTGGGCGGAATCCCAGCCCCCCATGGACTTGGTGTCCAAAGAGCTGGCGGATTCGGCCAGCCCCTTGGGCACCAAGCCCATGGTGCTTATTCAGCCCGCCTATTACAAATAGCATTGTATTTCGATCCAAAGTAAGGCATTAAATGCTTATGCCAATGATATACAAAAATTAAATGAGCCTATTTAAGAACAATTCGGCCAGCTCTTCATGAAGGAAAAGAAATTAAATGTTGGCGCCAAAATTTGAATGCTTTGGGCTATGTCGTCCAGCCA
>MU227929.1:207863-220617 GCA_018584345.1 Thuja plicata
AAGTATGAAACTAACCTAGGCTTATTAATGAAAACAATAAATTTATTCTATCAAAATAATGCACCTTCAGAGGTACTTTCAACAAAGCAATATCAATCATCTAGGGGGTAAGAGCTACACCTAAGCCAAAGTTAACTTAGCCATTGTTGGCAGTTGCAATGGATTCTATTGTAGATCAAAAATCATACTATTACCTGAAAGCTGAAAGAAGAGAGCATATACATATGCGAATATAAGAATCTGAGATCCACTTAGATACCCGTGATTAACTAGATTAAAGTTAGTACCACAACTTAAGTATATTAATGTAAACAAATTTAAAGTACACTTGCCTATTAGGGTTACAATTGGGCTTTGCAATAATAGAGTTTGCAATAATAGAGTGTTGTGAATATCATGCTTATTGTTAAAGTTCAAGCTACACAGAAGAAATGAATTGTCAAACTTACTCTGTAAATGAATATATTAATTATGAATTGAAATCTGAACTGTAGACAGAGCTAAACAAATTTGATGACTGTTCACTTGATTTAATATATAGCAGAATGATCCAAGAATAAGTCAATATATAAGTAGAATTTAAACACATCAGTAAAGATGCATGAGTTGCAATTCAACTATTAACTGACTTGCCATTCAACTATATGAAAGAGAATTAATGCAGACCTTGTGGGGTGGCCCAACTTAATAGGCAACCAATCCAGATCATCCTGAACAAATATCCAGTCCTTGAGCTTAAAATAGTCAACTAAGACAAGGGAAACCCAACCATATACCATTATCCACACAGGAAGAACAGATCAGCTTAGTTTCTGGGAATTTACTTAAAATGTGGTACCTTAAACACCATGCATATTCGAAAACACTACTATTGAAACCTTATAACAAGGGCAGACTGTATACATATATTCTAAGAGAGAGGTACAATGGGAAAGCTTTGAATAACACTGAATATGAGCAATACAAATCTTTTGACTGAACAAATATGAAACTCAAGATATTTAGTTATGATAAAAACAATATAGAAAGTAGGAGATTAAGCTCCCTTGTTTTCAACAAAAAATTCCCATGTTTTCAAATCTTGTCTTTTGTCCGACTGTTGCTTCTTCCTCTTCAAACGAGGTCCCTTGTGTCTTTTGTCTTACTGTTGCTTCTTCCTCTTCAAATTTTATTTTGAAACTCCCATCACTGCTCTAAAATGCTTTTAGTCTTGACTTGGTACTGTATTGGCCAAAATTTAAGGAGTTCTTGCTTGCTTAGTTTAAAAATTCTAACCAGATTAGGTGGGACCCTTGGTGTGTGGACTTGTCCTTAGAGATTTAAAGACTTCATAGTGGGATTTGAGCATTTTCTCTATGCTTGAACTCAAAAGCAAAGGATCCAAAGCAACTATCTTGGGCTCAAGATCTGATGCAGGGTGACAATCCACACAAACCACATATGCAAATCAAATAAGGATTTGACATAAAATCTGAATTAAATCTCATACAAAATTATTCCACATGCAAACAAGAACAATATGGAGAAACTATCTCCTTTCACTCAACTTTCTACTACAATTTAGCTTCCCAAGTACATAGTTGTTGTGAATAACATCACATGACCACATGGTCATCAAATAAACATCTCCCACCAGATATATACAAGAAAATAAGCAAGAGGAAACTACAAGGAATTCATCCCACGCTTGAGCTACAGCTGCACTTCAACCTTTGTCCTTCAACCTACCATTGTCAAACTGAATTCTTCAACTCATCTTCAATTTATGAAATGTAATGCCATGAATAACTCCCCTATGGTTACCACAACTATGATTGGATAACTCAACCAAATCACATGTTGAGATTGAACATCCCTCCAAAAATCATTCAAATTTTGCATTGAATTCTGTCATAATGCTGCACAAGTCCACCTCAACTTCCACCAATGAAAAATAACATAAATTATCAATGCAAAATCATTTTCTCCAAATACCACATCCAAGTAAGGAGGCCACCATAAAATAATAAAATAAACGAAGCTTCACAAATGCTATCATAAGCCACCTCCTCTAGCAGCCAATCAAACTGATCAACTATGACAGTTAAATAACTCCACAAAAATCTATAGTAAGACATGCATTGCCAAATGTCCCTCGGGAGCTCACCTATGAATACATGCACTTGAAAATGGTAAATGTAATATTTCAAAATATTTACTATCCAGTAACCAGCACCGCCGATAGCCAAACCGGAAGATTCCAAGAATATGCCAAGAAGATGTTGTCAACATGTGTCACACTCCAATGCTAGATTAAACCTTAGGAGTTGGCCAAATGATTTATCAAATATTTTACGCCTTATTACATTAAATTTATTCACCAAAACATCTAAAACTAACTATTGTAAAATTAAATAAAATATTTTTAGTCGATGCAAGATTGCTCTCACATCCCAGAATGCTCTAGCATCAAGACCTGCAATGTGTATCAAGCAATCAATGTTTCCCTTCATTTTCTCGGTTGAATAACAAAGTGCTCCAGAATTTCTCTTAAGAATTTGACCGATTACCTCCTTTGCCACACCAAGACTTGCCATTTGTTTAGTTTTCTTTTCTAAGGTTTCAAAACGAAGGCCTATAACTGCATTGAGGGCTTATGAAAAAGCTGTGGAACCTTCCAAAATGCCTATACTACTCTTCTAGTACTCCGCTTTGGGTTTCACCTGCTTCTCGACATCACACATCAAAAGTTGTGGCACCCTTCTCAAAGCCTTGCACAAATGAACCCTTGACCCAAACAGGGTTTCAAGATGGAGAATTCTAGAGGTGAGAGTTTTCTAACTCAACCCAAGAAATCTAGGTGTGCGCAATACAATATGTACTATGCCTTGAGTATCAAAGCCCGTATTTTTCAGGAACTCCATCTTGGGCTTCAAATGACTATCCATTTTGAGTAAAACAATAGTGGGGCTTGTTTTCAGTTTATCACATTCCACCCTACATTACGCACATGGCCATTGTAATTCACTCCACTCTTCAACCTAAGAGAACCCTATGGGAGGAAACAGATTTCAAAAGCATCTACCTCATTTCCCATTTTCTGTTACCCAAGTGATTAGTTTTCGTCAATATTTGCAAAAAAAATTGTATCTGGTTTACAAAATATCTGAAATGGGAAAACAAAAACCAGAGAGAAATTTGAATGAAAGAAACAACCATTGTTTGGTAGACAAAGCATTACACACTGCTAAAATCCAGAAACTTTCTATCTCGAGCAATATTCGAGCAAGATTGACCCTTCATTAACGTAAAACCTTTCAAAGGCTTTCCCACAAAAGCAATAAATTCGCAACTAGACTGCAAATTAATAAATTATGTAATGCTATGACATTTCAGTAAAAGCATTCTGATCAATATTTTTCTCTGACTGCATATATTAGCAATCAAGCCTATCTTCTCAGATGACAAATCCATCTTATTTTGGGGGCATTTATTTAGAAACGATGCATTTTATTCACTTTTTATTAATTTGCAAAGCACATAATCAACCGTAAGTATAATTTTACCATTTAAGTAAAAAACCATTCTGAGCAATATTGTTCTTCTATGTTACTGCATACTTGCAATCAAACCATATGTTACAACAAATCCATCTTATTTTTGGTACATTTTCTAGAAACAAATGCGTTCTATTCACTTTTATTTACCAGATTGTGGATAGAACACATTGTATCCACATAAAAGTTTAAAAGAAATGCGAACTACTGTAGATAACTCCATCTTGTCTGACCATAACCTTCCAAATTTGACAAATAATGTTCAATATTTGCACTCAAATATCTTCTGAGAGGTTAAATCCATCTTATTTTGAGTAAATTTATCTAGAAACAACTGCATTTTATTCACTTTTCTTTACCAAATTGTAAATAGAACACATTGTATCCACATAAATGTCTAACAAATGAGAACCAATGAATATAAATCCATGTTATTTGACAATACCCTCCCAGTTTAACAAATAATGTCACAGTTGTACCATATAGAATATGTAAGAAATGAAATGTCTCAAGGTACAGAGATCTTGGTTACCAACCAAAAAAGGGACTTATATGGAGCTTATGAGTTCGGATGCAAAGATTATACTAGAGGCTTTGCGGATAAAAAGAACATAAATTACTGGCATGTCAAATGCAGCCAGCCCATAAATATTGCAAATGAAACAAGCCCATGAGTATTGAAAATCCCAGTGGTGATAACAAGCCATTTCTAGATTATACATGTTTAAGTATGAAATTAGCCTAGTCTTGTTAATGAAATAAAGCTATTATATCATACTAATGCATCTTCAGAAGATACAAAAGACAACATATTAATCATCTAGTGAGTAAGAGATAGACCTAAGCTAACTAAGGCATAGTTGCAATAGATTTGCAAAAACCAGAAAGAATATTGCAGATCAGAAATTATTGATAACGTATACATATGTGAAAAGAAGAATCTAACACTGATTTAGAAATCCATGATCAACTAGATTAAAGTTAGGACCACAATTTGAATAAAATATTGAAAACAAATCTAAAATGCACTTGCCTATTAGATTTGCAATTGGGCTTTGACAAAATAGACTCGTGTAAATATCATGTTTACTGTTAAAGTTCAAGCTATGCAAAAGTAGTGAATTGTCAACTTACTCTGGAAATGGGTATCTTACTTGTGAAATGAAAACCAACCATGATGCTATTATCCAGACAAACAGATCCACTTAGTTTCGGAAATTTAATTGAAATGTTACACATCATGCACATTGAATTCAACAAAACAATTGTCTTTATATCATGAATTGTGGAAATCTGATCATGCACATTCACAAACACTACTTATGAACCTTTATACTAGGGGCAGCTGTTTACATATACTCACAGAGAGATCAAATGCGCAGCTTTGGATAGCACTTCATATCTGCTTTGCAGATCCTTTGACTGAATAAATATGAAACTCATATACGTTTAATTTTGATAAAATCAATACGGAAAGGAGGAAATCGAGTTCCCCTATTTTCAACGTAAACTTACATGCTTTCAAATCGTAATTCTTTTGTCTTCCTGTTGCTACTTCCTCTTCCAACGCAGCCCCTTGTATTCTCTTTGAATATTGTTGGTATTCCTTTCTCCCTACTCTAAACCTGAAAACCTCTTTCACAGCATCCTGCCCGGCTGCTCTCTCCAACAAATGATTTTACTTCCCCTTCTTCCCTACTACCCAGCTGCCCGCGTGTGTTGACAAAACCTGTAAACATCTTTTAGAAAGGAATTTATTCGGAGCACTTGCTATTTTTCCCTCCATTAACAGTAGATGCACTTTCTGTCTTCCACCAACAATTTTATTTTGAAGTTCCCGTCACTGCTCTAAAATGTTTGCTCAAGGAGATTGTATGGTCGTTAGACTTGAGTAGCCAAGCTCAATTGTTTCAGGAATTCCATCTTGGGCCTCAACAGCCTTTCCGCTCTCAGTGTAAGAATACATGGGTTTCTAAGAATGACTCTCTTAAGCTTGTTTTCAGTGAATCCAGAATCTCTCAGGAGATGAATGACTTCTCTAGCAATCTGGTCGGATTTGATCCTCAATAGTCGTGGGTCTCTTCTGATGATAGTTGTCATTTGAGAGGGAAGAAAAACACATTCTTTTGTTAAAAGATCTGAAATGATATTGAGTGGGGGTGTGGAATGAGATGATGATGAGTAAAGTGATGAGAATGGCGAGAAAGCGAATGATGGAGAATACTGTTTAACTGTAAGGGGGAGACATGACGAAGATTTAAACTTGTAGTGTATCGCAATGAATTGCAGCTGCCATATGCGTTGAAGAGTACTTAATCGGGGGTTTCTTCTTCAAGGATTAGGGTTTACAGGCATCCACATAAATAAAGATGGTATAAACATTTATTAAGGAATATTTTCTATTTCTATCACACAATTTTCCGAACAATTGTAATTGGCTTTGAACTCAAGGCTAATATTAGTGTACATGGTTTTTATTAATTTATTTTGGATTTTTGTTTGGTATAATAGTTGAATGTCTCAAAATATATTTTTATATAATATTTGACATTTTCTCTTGTATCTAATTAAACATTTTGAGTTTTTTCAGTATTTATGTTTTAAATTTTAATATTTTTTTGTATTAAATGATGAGGGATTTTTAATCTAGTTTTTTTTTAGGTGAGGTTTCAAATGGGGGACTTCATTAATATGAACTCGCAACATGAAAGTTGAACTGTCCAAATGTATGAGGAGGATCCTGAGCACACTAGCCTAATGAGGATTTGAAGCACAATCTAAAGGACTAAGTTCCTTGGCATTAATATCAATAGTTCAAACCCGCAAGCACAGTAACCTAGAGGATCTAAAGCATAGTCTCTAGAGCATTAAGTTACTTGGCATGAAAATCAACAACATTGACGTTAAGGTTCAAACTGGCGAGCACATTAAATCAATAAGATCACAAATCACATGATCACAATAATCTAGTAGGGGTTTGGACATGATGGCCACAACAACAATAAAACAATAAACAAATTTAATATTATCTTTTAGAAAAACTGAATAAAATTTTATTTTTTCTATATTTAGGTGGTGGTGGTTATATTTCTATTGTCGTGAAAGCAAAGAATTGTGATTATAACTGTAATACCAGTAGGTGTGAAGATTGCGATTGTTTTCCCTGAACAATAAGAATATCATTGTTTCATTGGGCCATAAATATGTCTTCTACATTCTATTTTTTAATTTTATTTTCTATATTAATTTGCAATTAATTTGTGGGGTGCCTTTTAATTATTCTAAATTTTATGCTTCTGCTTCCAGAACAAGATATGCATCTTCTTCAGAAGATCATCTTGTTTTTGTCCATCGGTGAACACAAACTTATCAAGGAGGCAAGAAGGTACACTCTTGCCTTGAATCACATTTCAATCTGCATTACGCACGTGGCCATTGTAATTGACTACTCTTCTGCTGAGGAAAACCCTATGGGAGGAAAAATATTTGAAAATTATGCAATATTATGAATAATGGAGTTACTCTTACCAAGCCTGTTTTCCTGAACTTCCTTTGCTGTGAACATCATGACGTCCCAGTACCAGGAATTCCCATTTCAACCTTGCATTACGCATGTGGCCATTGTAATTGACGACTCTTCTGCTCAGGAAAACCCTATGGGAAGAAACAGATTTGAAAAATATGCAATCTGTGTGCCTACTTTGTTTCACATTTTTTGTGACACGGGCTTAGATCTCAATTTTTAAAAAATATTTATTTCTGGTTTTCAAAAACCTCGAGCTGTGAAAACAAAACCTAAAGAGAAATTTGCAAAAATCCTTGTTTGGTATACCAAGCATTACACAACACTTAAAGCAAGATCTTCATTACAGCAAAATCCTTCAAAGGCTTCCCAGCAAATATAATAAAAACTAGACTGCAAAGAATTATTTATAATGATCTCACCTGATAGCAGAGATGTGCCATAATATATTCACCGGTACTTCAAATCTTACATAATTTCTCTTTTTTCAATATTTAATACTCTAAAACCTCATCGGACTGTTTAAATGTGAAAGCTGCAATTTCAGGAGGCATTTAAATCCACGACAGGCAATTTAAATGTTCCACCCCTACGCCTCTACACTACATTTTCCTGGCTCCTTTCTCACTTTCAATGATCAGATTTCGGTCAGCATTTTGAACTGATCACTTAAAATACTTTTCACATAATCACTCAACCTGTGGTCGTTGTTACATTCAATATGCATCTGTAACCAGTATTGTATCCATTTCTATGGAACTCTACGCAGCCCTGATATTTAGTTTCTTTAATTTATAAAGAGTTCTTAGGGTTCCAAAGTCCTTTCTGAAGAAAATCTTATTCAATTTCTAGTACATTTAGAAATGAATCATGCTACATAATGCATTGTCAAGATTTAGATTTTCTGTAGGATTGCAGATTGGATCTCTTTACGTGGATAATTCAATGTGTATTAGTACATATCGAAGAGTGATTTGATAATAAAAAAATAATAAAGATATTTAAGCCTTAATGAAAAGACATGATAAACCCATATGACAACTTAGAATCCAGTAACCCCACCTTTTGTCCAAGAAGAAAATACATGGCATACAATCTGTCTGTTAATTGCATCTCACTTGTGGTGAAATCAACTTCTACACAATTTTCCTGTGATTAACTTAAATAATTTGAGAAATAATTTATACCAAAAACAGAGTCCCATTAAAAACTGGTTAAGCATAATTTGCAAAGCACATAATCAACTGTAAGTATATTTTTATGCCATTTAACTTTTTAAGCATTCTGAACAATGTTGTTCTCCTATATTAATGCATACTTGCAATCAAGCCATATGTTCTCAGATGACAAATCGATCTTATTTTGGGTGCATTTATCTAGAAACAACTGTATTCTATTCACTTTTCTTTACCAGATTGTGGATATAACACAATGTTTCCACATAAAAAAAATAATTTAAAAATGAGAACTACTGTAGTTAACTCCATCTTGTCTGACCATAACCTTCCAGTTTACCGAATGTTATTGAATATTTGCAATCAAAATCCATCTTATTTTGGGTGAATTTATATAGAAACCACTTTGTCTTATTCGCCTCTTTTACCAAATTGTAGATAGAACACATTGTGTCTACTTTAATGTCTAAAAATGAAAATCGGTGAATGTAACTCCATGTTATCTGACCATACTCTTCCAATGAGTGCTAAGTGTTCCATTCATTCTCATGAGAGATGGGTTCATGTGAACCACTACTCATGAATTATGAGTCAATGAGTTTGACTCAAAAACTACACAGTTGAATCCTGATAGCAATATCACAATTTGACTTGCTGTGGAAAAATATCTCCTACATACTCTTCCAGTTTAACAAATAATGTCACAGTTGCACCATATGGAATATATGAGAAAGAAATGCCTCTAGTACAGGGGTCTTGAATTCCAACCAAAAAAGAGACTTATATATGGAGCTTATCAGTTTGGATGCAGGAATTAGACTAGAGCCTCTAAGGATGAAAAGAACATAAATTATTTGCATTGTCAAATGCAGCAAGCCCGTAAATATTGTGAATATTGCAAATCATAGTGACGATAACAAACCATTTCTAATTATACATGCTGAAGTATGAAACTAACCTAGGCTTATTTCTGAAATAAAGCTAATAGTAATCTATCAAAGTTCTTCTTTAGACAGCAAAATTAATCATCTAGAGAGCAAGAGGAAGTCCTAAGCTAACTAGGGCATAGTTGCACTAGATTTACAAAAAAAATAAGAAGAATATTGCAGATGAAAAATTATAGATAACGTAAACATTTGTGAAAAGAAGAATCTAAGGTTGACTTAGAAACCCATGATAAGCTAGATTAAAGTTAAGACCACAATTTAAGTAGAATATTGAAAAAAAATCTGAAGTGCACTTGCCTATTAGATTTGCAATTGGGCTTTGAGAAAATAGGCTCGTGCAAATATCTTGCTTACTGTTAATGTTCAAGCTATGCAGAAGAAATGATTTCTCAGCTTACTCTGGTAATGAGTATCTTGTGAATTGAAATCAAAACTGCCAGATGGAGCTAAATGGATTTAATTCCTGTTCACTTTAATTTAATCTAGAGCAGAAAGAGCCTAAAACTGAGCCAATGTGTAAGTAGAGTTTAAATACATAGGAACAAGGGAAAACCAATAATAATGCTATTATCCAGAAAAACAGATCAGCTTAGTTACTGGAACTTTAATTGAAATGAGATGCTTTACACATAATGCTCATTGAATCTAAAAAACATAATCTTGGATTGTGGAAATCTGATCATCCGCATTCACAAACACTTTAATCAACCTTTATTATCAAGGGCAGTTATTTACATATACTCACAGAGAGATCGAATGGGACAACTTTGAGTAGCACTGCATATCTGCTATGCAGGTCCTTCAACTGAATAAATACATATGAAACTCATAAACTTTTATCTCCAATACAGTCCCTTGTATTCTCTTTGAATATGGTTGGTATTCCTTTCATCCTACTGTAAACCTGAAAGCACTTTCTGTTTTTTTCGCCATTAACAGTAGATGCACTTTCTGTCTTCCACCAACAATATTATTCTGAAACTCCCGTCACTGCTTTAAAATGCTTGCTCTAGGAGATTGTATGATCGTTAAACTTGAGTTGCTACTGTACTGACCAACATATTCAAGATATTTTTGCTCACTTAGACTCAAAAATCTAACCAGACTAGGTAGACCCTTTACGTGGGGACTTGCACTCAGAGATTTAAAGACTCTATAACGGGGTTTAAGCCGTTTTTCTACGCTATAACCTATAATCCTTGAATACGAAGCAACAATCCTGGGCTCAAGACCTGCAGTGTGTATCAAGAAATCAATGCTTTCCTTCAATTTTTTGGTTGACATACGAAATGTGTGAGGATATCTCTTAACAATTTGGTAGATTTCCTCTTCTGCCAGACCAAGACACGCCATATGTTTAATTTTTGCTTCTAGGGTTTCAAAACTAAGGCTTAGAGTCGCATTGAGGGCTAGCCCAAATGATGCTGAACCTTCGTGAATGCCTATACTATTCTTCAAATACTCCACTCTAGGTATCACCCGCTTTTCGAAATTACACGTCAAAAGCACAGGCGCTATTGTCAAAGCCTTGCTCAGATGGGCCCTTGAGCCAAATAGGGTTTCGAGATGGATGACTCTAGGGGCGAGACACATTTCTAAGCTCAACGTTAGCAATCTGGGTGCGCCAGATACAATATGTGCTATGTCTTGAGTAGCCAAGCCCAATTGTTTCAAGAATTCCATCTTGGGCCTCAACGACCTTTCCGCTCTCCGTGTAAGAATAAATGGGTTTCCAAGAATGACTCTCTTAAGCTCGTTTTCAGTGAATCCAGAATCTCTCAGGAGATGAATGACTTCTCTAGCGGTCTGGTCGGATTTGATCCTCGACAGTCGTGGGTCTCTTCTCATGATAGTTGTCATTTGAGAAGAAGAAAACCCACATTCTTTTGTTAAAAGATCTGAAATGATATTGAGTGGGGGTGTGGAATGAGATGATGATGAGGAAAGTGATGAGAATGGCGAGAAAGCGAACGATGGAGAATACAGTTTAACTGTTAGGGGGAGACATGATGAAGATTTCCCTGAACAAACTATACGAATGCATCTCCTAAACAATACGAATGACATCGTACCAGAGTAAATTGCAGAGAAAAATTTGTAGTGTATCACAATGAATTGCAGCTGCCAAATGCGTTGAAGAGCACTTAATCGAGGGTTTCTTCTTCCAGGATTACGGTTTACAGGCATTCACATAAATAAAGATGGTATAAACATTTATTTAGGAATATTTTCTTCCCCACATTTCTATCACACAATTTTCCGAACAATTATAATTGGCTTTGAACTCAAGGCTAATATTAGTGTACATCGTTTTTATTATTAATTTATTTTGGATTTTTGTTTGCTATAATAGTTGAATGTTTCAAAATATATTTTTATTACGCCGTAGGCGTTTCCTTTGAACACACTTGGGCAAAATAATCTGATCAACGGTTGCAGTTGGACACTAAGGAATGACTGCCATTGAATACATCATGGCCGTCCATCCTGCAGCAGCAGACAATCTGATTGTTTTCACTATTTTTTCCCTTTACACGTCGATCGATTTTAGATCTTTATTTGCAGAGGATTGACTGATCTTTATTTGCCGACAATGGGGATGAGCCCAGAGCCGCGGTTATTTTCCCAACCGAAGATGGACGTCACCGTAAAATCACATTCGACAAGTTTATAAATGTCTGGAAAGATCTCAAAAGTCCACTGCAATTAATCTGATTCAATCTTCACATTTGCTTGCATAACTGCCCTGATTTCACCGCCTTCTGAATACTTATATTTACAGGCTGAAAATAACACATACCCCACATTAGGTTCATCGGAGGCAAACCAGAGGCAAAGAGACCTTTTCTTGCAGGCGTCCAAGTTTCTTTTTTTCTTCAAGGTATGCACTCGAAACTGTTTTAATGAATCCTCATAACTGATTTCTCAGTTTTCATTTTTATAAATTCTGACTATGATTGTTGAATCTGCAACTACGCCCACAGATTAGGTTTGTCTGACAGTTTGCATCTGTTAAAAAATTCCTGAAAACTTTTGAACAAATTCCTCTAAAACTTCTTGCGCAAAGAGAAAGCTTTGGCCAAGATTTCAATTCTGCACCCACTAAAATCAATTCTCTGCATATTTTGAACTCACGACATTGAAACTTTATGGCAAAGCAAACTACGATTTTTTATTTATCTCGCGGCTAGCTCATTTCTATAAAATACCCTGCTAAAATTTCCATAAATTTACACAAATCCTTCCTACTCTATTCCTTATTTTAAGCATTTGAAGGAATCCTCTCTGAATGCTAACGTGAATGAATTATCTTCAATTTTGCTTGCCACAGTTGCTGCAAATATAGAAAAGTGGGTCTTTCCTAGACAGAGTACTATCCCCTATTTTCTGGCGCAAGAGGTGTAGAGGTAACCTGGGTGGCTAGAAAAGTTGGTTTGTGCTCACCTGGCATAATAACCAGCATATTCCCCCTGTTCTTCATCATCAACAACTATGACCTCAAGTTTCATAGCCCCAGAATCAGAATCAGACCGCATTGCACTTTCAGTTTCCCCCAAAATAGAATTAGTAATA
>MU227929.1:225075-239148 GCA_018584345.1 Thuja plicata
GTGGGAAGAAAGACAAGAAGGGGGCTTAAATAGGCAGAGAGAGGCATGCGAGATGAAAACCATCGGCTAGAGAGCTCATATCGCTGGCAATCATAGGACTGTATACCACTAAGCAATTTACAATGGGTATCCGGTCAAATTCCTTTGTTGGCGTGGGGACAATTGGTAAAAGAACAACTATATTATTTTATTTATTTATTACGCGCTACTTCGAAGAAGGGGGAACAAAATTTTGCGGAGAAGATGTCTCTACAAATGTTTTGCTGTCGGAAAATTTGGTGTCATTGACAGGCAGGCACTCTATCACTGACAAATAGGCAGGCACATTGATTCTGATTAGTGTGACAACCAGCGACTCAACTTGTTTCTTCCATTAATTGTCGTGTATATGCATTACAGTTGTGAATTTAAAAAATTTACTAAGTGGACATCGATTTATCATCTCCACTATTATATCATTGACATGTAAATCTAAACACTTGATTCCTAGTAAGTTTATAAATTTATTAAAAATCCATTAACTAATTACATAATTTTACAAAACATTTACATTACTAAACTGCATTTAAGAATCTATTGCCTAAATACATAATTTTACAAAACAACTACATTACTAACTACATTTAATATTTTATTATAGATATCTTATTTCAACAAGATATAATTTTTCATTTATATTAAATGGTATGAATAAGTCCTAAATGATATCCCACATTTCTATGGCGTACCCATTGCACACTAAGGTGCGATTGCTAGTTATATAATATTTGACATTTTCTATGGTATCTAATTAAATATTTTGAGTTTTTTTTAGTGTTTATATTTTAAATTTTAATATTTTTTGTATTAAACGATGAAGAATTTTTAATCGAGCATTTTTAGGTGACGTTTCAAATGTGGGACTTCATTAATATGAACTCACAACATCAAAGTTGAATTGTCCAAATGTATGAGGAGGATCGTGAGCACACTAGCCTAGTGAGGATTTGAAGCACAATCTAAAGGACTAAGTTCCTTGGCATTAATATCAATAGTTCAAACCTGCAAGCAAGCACACTAACCTAGAGGATCTAAAGCATAGTCTCTAGAGCATTAAGTTACTTGGCATGAAAATCAACAACATTGACATTAAGGTTCAAACTCACGAGCACATTAAATCAATAAGAGCACAAATCACAAGATCACAATAATCTAGTAGGGGTTTGGACATGGTGGCCACAACAACAATACCACAATGTAGCCATTGCACTATTTGATTTGTAACTTAATAGTTCAAAGGCATATTTATCTATGTAGACAAATAGTTGTAAATATGTACAAACAACTAAATAAAAACATGTAGTTGATGTGTTTAGTGGTTTAATTACATAGAATAGCTAAATAACTATACGAGGAGACACACTCATATATACATAGTAGAGATAGTTGTATTCCTACATGTACAACTTCACATTTTGCATAGAAAGGATATATTTGAACAAATCTATTTAGACAAATGATTTTGCCAAAAATTAAAAGAAATTGACAATATAATTTGTAAATATGAACACTAAAAAAATAGTATTTACATCTATTAAGAACTTGTAGGGTTGTAGGTGTATATAGGTAAATTGTAGCATTTGAAAATGATATATGGAGAAATTACATGACCAGTTGAAAAATAGGGGAAAATTGCATGCACAACAATCATATAGAAGAACAAATTTCCAGCAATGTTGTGTTTTTTGCCTTTGCTTCTTGTTCCCTGCTCTCGCAATATCACAATCCAATGATATTCTTGAAATTACCTTTAGTGGTGTGGTGTTGAGATTTGTTGGAAAATGACTACAATAAAACAAGAAAATAATAAAACAATACACAAATTTAATCTTTATCTTTTAGAAAAATAGTAAATAAAAATTTATTTTTTCTATATTTAGGTGGTGGTGGTTATATTTCTATTGTCGTGAAAGCAAAGAATTGTGATTATAATTGTAATACCAGTAGGTGTGAAGATTGTGATTGTTTTCCCTGAACAATAAGAATATCAATGTTTCCTTGACATATTATCAAGGTCATAAATATGTCTTCTACATTCTGTTTATTTTATTTTATTTTCTATATTAATTTGCAATAAATGTGTGAGGGCGCCTTTTAATTATTCTAAATTTTATTCCTTTGCTTCCAGAACGAGATATGTTTTGCAATATTCTAGTTATCATCATGGATATGAGGTACGACAAAGCCATCATCTTCTTCAGAAGATCATCTTGTTTTTGCCCATTGGTGAACGCAAACTTATCAAGGAGGCAAGAAGGCACACTCCTGCCTTGAATCACATTTCAATATGCATTACACATGTGGCCATTGTAATTGACTACTCTTCTACTCAGGAAAACCTTACCATTACCGTTGTAATAAATTCGCAACTAGACTGCAAAGTAATATTATTATTCTTATGTATGAATCTTCTCTTTCTATAATATGTTTGGATCATTTTAAAAAGTTTGTGTACATCATTCCTTTTAAGATTAATATAGTAAATTATTTGCACACCCATTAATTCCTTGTTTTCATTAAAGGGCCTCACAATATAACCTATGAATATTGTAGATTTTAATATCTTTCTATGTAAAGCACTAGGTGGGGGAATAGTTTGTGAAATTGTAAATTATCATATCTACTCATAGAAAAATCACTTTGAAGTTCAATTATATTGAAACCTTCACATTGTGAATGTTATACACCCTAATGTCATACTGTCATCTCCTAATACGGATGTCAAGTAATATATACACCCATCATGTACTCTAGCCACAAGTGCTAGTCAATTATCTACCAACCCACCATAAAATATCTTCATGGCATAACATTGTCCACAAATGTGTCCCCTTGTGCTCATGGTTTTGAACATATAAAAGGCTAAATCATAATCAAATGATCAAACACGCACACTTGTAATAGAGTACCCTCTACCGTGAAACATTCCCCTCCCACTCAAACATGCTTGTACCCTTGATTCAATTTCATGAAGCTTACAAAGGAAAATACGGCACCTAGCAACCTTCCATTGAATGTCATTGAGGCATTTGCAAGAATGCATTTATTGCCAATAGAGTCAAATTGCTTAGAGATAAGGGAAACTAAGATATTTTATCATATTTAGACCTTAAATCCACTTGTAAGCATGAATAGAACATTCTTGGATGCCACAAATTCCAAAAAATGTGTTGTCAAATTTTGGAATTTTTTCCCTCTTAATCTCTTAAACGACTTTGTTGGATTATCATAGCCTATAATGAATTAGATACTTTGGCGAGAAAATGAGGCCTCCACTAGCATTCCCCTTCCCACCTTGACATTATAAGGACTCGGTTTGCTCCAATGAGATGCAAAAGTAAAAATATGTCATTTGGCACCCTTGCACTTAAAGGTTGAGGTAGTTAATAGGAATGCATTTATTTCCAACATATTTAAACCATTTGAGATGGGAGAACTAAGGCAAGTTATTGTTTTTGGACCCTAATTTCACTTGTAAACAAACAAAACATTCTTAGTTGTCATGGATTTTGTGAAAATCCCTATTAAAATGTAACCAGACTAGGTAGACCCTTGGCATGCGAACTTGTCCTCAGATATTTGAAGACTTCATAGTGGATTTTAAGCTTCTTCTATACACTTAAACCCAAAATCGCTAGACCTGCGAACAATCTCAAGCTCAAGACATGCAATGTGTATCCAAAAATCAATGCATTCCTTCAATTTTTTGCTTGAAGACGAAGCCCTAGATAATATACCTTAAGGATTGTATCTATTTCCTTCTCTCCTAGACTGAGACATGTCATATGTTTAGTTTTTGCTTCTTTCAATGAGATTCTCTCTAAGGATTTCCAAATTCACCATTGCTAGGTTCTTTTCCATGATAATTGTCAATAAGATTGGATCAATCACTTGCACACTTGATAATGAAGATTCAAATATTGGATCTTCATTCTCTTTAGATTGCAAAGAGGTTCTAGTGTGCATTGTTACATATTCTCCAAATTCAAATTTCCTATGCTCCCAATTCATCCTAGTAACCTCTTTTCATATACAGTTTGAGTTAACACGTAAACAAATTAGGAATACATGCTAATAAAAAACACATTACTAATCCTACTAACATTAGCTATTTATCATGCTTGGAAATTTAAGGCATATAATACAGATGATAATTAACAAAAAGAAAAATATCACAAGAATGGTGTTTTATAGTAAAAAACACAACTTCACGGTAGATAACCTTATATAGCAGCATATATAGTGCACTTGTGTTAAATATCACTTCACAGTGGATTTTCATATTTCATGATATATAAAGTGCACTTCTAACAATACTATATAATTTGGTTTGTAACTTGAAAGTGCAAAGGCATATGTATATATGTAGATAAAGAGTTGTAAATATGTACAAACAACTCTATAAAAGCATATAGTAGATGTGTTTTTTGATTTAGTTACATAGGATAGCTAGATAATTATATAACTAGATATAGTCATATATACAAGCATAAATAGGTAGTTGTACTTGTGTATGTGCAGCTACACAATTTGCATAGAAAATTAATATAATTGAATAAATATATGGAGACAAATGATTTTGCCAAAACTTGAAAGAAAATCAACAATATAATCTGTACATATAAACACTATAAATAAATTGTATTTACATCCTTAAGTAGTTGTAAGCATATAGAGACAAATTTAGTATTTGAAAAGCATAAAGATAGAAATTACATGACTAATTGAAAAATAGGGGTGAGTTACATGCACAACAATGATATAGAAGAACAAATTTCTATAACTACAATTGTAGTTGCCACCACTCCATAATAAATGAGTGTAGGTCAAGAGTGCTGCAATGTTGAGTTTTTTGCTTTTTCTTCTTGTGCCCTACAAGTCTATGCGGACAGCTTCTCTCTCCCCCAATTCTTCAAAGGGAGAGCCTACGACATATTGGCTAAAATGAATTGTTTGCTATATCATGAATGCAACAATATTCTTGCAATTACCTTTTAGGTGTTGAGATTTGTTGAATAATGACAACAATAAGACAAGAAAACAAGAAAACAAATTTAATCTTATCTTTTAGAAAACCATTTAATAAAAACTTAATTTTTATCTAAACAAAAAGAATATTGGTGTTTCCTTGGCATATTGTTCTCTTTGAAAAATAAGAATTTTAATGTTATGTTCGCATATTGTCAAGGTCATAAATGTCTTCTGCATTCTATTCTTCTATTCTACTTTCTTCATTAATTATTCTGAATTTTATGCTTTTTGCTTCCACAACAAGATTCATTCTGCAATATTCTACTTAACATTAAGGATATGAGGTGACAACAAAGCCAGATCTGAATGCTTGGAGTTCTTTGAATGAACAACTGTCATCACCATATGAACCGATTCAGAAGATCATTATGTCACTGTCAGTTGATAGAATCAAACTTAGTGCAACAAGGTGCACTCTTGCCTTCAACCACAAAACTCAGAACACAAAAGTAGAATATAGACTCTATAGTATTAATTTCAAAACTTCGATTTGCAATAAAGAAGTAAATTTTATTCATCAAAACTGCAAACAAACAATTCACAATTTGAACTTTCTATTGGCCTCTCTCAAACTCGCAGACAAACCACTCTCTCTCACACTCTCCCTGTGTGGCATTAACCTTTCTACACGCCTTCTATCTCTCTGGCTGCAGTCCATAGTCACCCCTGCCCACTAATCTCTATCGCCCTCTTCATTCTACTATGCAGCTTTCTAATGTCCCTTCATTTCATCTTTAACATTCTCATTGCATTTGTGTTTATTGATTCGGCATATGTAAAAAATGCATCAATTCCAAGCTCCTAAGTCTCTTCAAGAAATCTCTTTTGTAGATAATCTGCTCAACCTGTCATTAGTTGGACCTCTTTCGCTTGATGCTTCACCGATGCATAGAAAATCAAGACAGGGAATGCCCTTAGGCGTTTTGGACACTGACAAAGGTTCTGGAAATTGGCATTACACCAGCCAATTGTATTAAACCTTCTCAACAATTCCAATATGCAATCTTGCAATCCATGGGACAACATTTCTACGAGGCATTCTGTCAAACAGTTCACGTGCCATGTGTTCTGCATACATATATATCTGGGTAGTCGCAGCAACATCTGACAAAATTACTCTCCATTACATTTTAAAGGATTGTCAAACTCTGTTTCAAAGCTCCCATTTGGCATGGGCAGGAAGGATGTTGGCCAATTTTGACTTGCTTGGAAGTTTCCGGAGCCTTTCCATCAGATACGGTCATTGCAGCTCATTATGTCAAGCAGCTCTGTGAACTGTCTATACATTTTGCATTCGCTACTGCAACAGAATTTACCCTTCTGTCTTCCAAGCAATACTGGAACCTAATCATAACATAACTATAATTATCATCCAACCCTAACACGGCTTATAACCCTAATCATGATGTAAAATATAATCCTAAAAATAACCATAAACCCTAGCCCTACACTATATTCCTAATCCTATGCCCTAATCCTAATGTAAGTATAATTATCATCTAACCCTAACCTTACTTATATAACTCTAATCATGATATAAATTATAACCCTAAAAATAACCATAATCCCTAGCCTAAACCATACTCCTAATCCTAAACCCTAACTAACTCTAAGAATAATCCTAACCCTAACCCTGAACCTAACCATAATCTTATATATTAACCCTAACCCTAATTATAATGTAATCAAAACCCTAACCCAAACCATAATTATAATTATAACCCTAATCCCAACCATAATTATCATTATAAACATAATCCTAAATGCTAAACCCTAATTTAGATTGTCTTATGAGCGAATGCCTTTGGACAATCTACGTATAAAGAGAGATTAAACCTTCAAGTCTGCTGTAAAATTTTATCGTGCCAATATTTGAATTCACAGGTCAGTCATGCTATAGGGAATTACTTACAACCATGAGTTTTGTAAAGAAGACAAATTCAAGCATTGTCTTCTACCGACTTCCATCTTAAAACTGAGAACAAAAGCAATCAGAAATCTTTTTGGGTGATGCTAATTGCTGATTCACCCGGGATGCTCATGCATTAGGAATGCTCACTCACTCAGCGTAAAAAATTGAGGTAGAGCCTTGCCGTGTGTACTTGTCCTCGGAGATCTAAAGACTTTATAGCGAGGTTTGAGCCTTTTCTCTATGCAGAAATTCAAAATCATGGAATTCAAATCAACAGTCTTTCTAGCATCTTCTTCTTCGAAGATCATTTTGTTGTTGTCAACCGATACAAACAAACATACACATAAATATCCTGAAAGCACTGCAATATTATGAATAATGGAGTTACTCTTACCAAGCTTGTTTTCCTGAACTTCCTTTGCTATGAACATCATGACGTCCCAGTACCAGGAATTCCCATTTTAACCTTGCATTACGCATGTGGCCATTGTAATTGATGACTCTTCTGCTCAGGAAAACCCTATGGGAAGAAACAGATTTGAAAAATATGTAATTTGTGTGCCTACTTTGTTTCCCATTTTTTTGTGACACGGGCTTAGATCTCAATTTTTTAAAAATATGTATTTCTGGTTTGCAAAAACCCTGAGCTGTGAAAACAAAACCTAAAGAGAAATTTGCAAAAATCCTTGTTTGGTATACCAAGCATTACACACCGCTTAAAGCAATATCTTCATTAAAGGAAAATCCTTCAAAGGCTTCCCAAAAAATATAATAAAAACTGGACTACAAAGTATTATTTATAATGATCTCTCCTGATAGCAGAGATGTGCCATAATACATTCATCGGTACTTCAAATCTTATATAATTTCTCTTTTTTCAATATTTAATACTCTAAAACCTCATCAGATTGTTTAAATGTGAAAGCTGCAATTTCAATCCGCATTTAAATCCGTGAGAGGCTATTTAAATGTGTTAGGATTGGATAATACTGAGGGGGAGGGTGAGGGGGAGGGTGAGGGTGTATCAGTATTACTGAACTTTATTAAATTCTTCAACTACTTAAACATTAACCATAAATTTGCAGAAATGAATAGTATATAAGCAAATAACTCATAACTTATAACACCATATTTTGTTGTCGATGAAACCCTGGCCAAGGGAAAACCCCGGTGGGGATGATACCCACAAGCATACACTAAAGTATAGTGTCCCTATTAGGATACCTAGCCTTGTTAGGAGCTGAATATTACATAGTACACTTCCTTGTTAAAGGAATTACAACCCTGTTAAATGTTCACAACACCCTGTTAGGGACCAACTGGGCATACAACTCTACAATAGAATTTTGTTAGAAAAATGTTCTCAGAAATGAACAATAACAAGCATCTCTAATGCTTAGATGGTTCCAGTCAATGATCTGTGTCATCCTCTGCTCTGTAATTCGCATCTTCCACACAATACATCCACAATACACACACTTGCATTCTCTACAAAAAGATCTTACATATATATCTTTTTCTTTCACCAAGTCGGCTCCCAATGCAAATATTACATAGTTGGCTTCTAATACAAACACATTTAATAAAGTAAATATTAAATGCATAGTCGGCGCTTTTGCATAGTCAAAGTATAGGCTATCATCAACCATAATCCAACTCCGATTGCCAAGAGTCCGCGTCATACTCCCTTAATCATCATTGTTGTCCAACTGCTCTATATCACTATTTTGTTGCAGTCTGTCTGTCTTCAATTCTCTCTAACTCGCTGTAGACACAACCAAAACCAAATTGATCTTAGGTGGAGGTCACACATACCTAGTACTATCTTCCTCTAAGGTCGCATGTCATTACTCATCGATCTCTGTCTTTGACACCCAAAATACTTATGTATCTCTGCTTCTATACTTAGTCAATTTCTGAATCAACAAAACTTAACTTTATAGGAATCGATCTGTAACCCAGATGTGTTGCCATAAATGACAACCAAAAAGTGAATCACAGTACAAAAAATTGATCACTTGCCAACAATCTCTCCCTTTGGCATTGATGGCAACACTTAGCAAAAAAAAAATGAATAAGTGTTCCAACAAATCAAAAATTGTCTCCTTTGTTTTTCTCCTTCCTTATTACTTCCTTTTTCTCTTTTCTTCTCTTCTCTTATATTATTTTTTCTTCTCTTCTCCCCCTTTGACAACAATGACAAAGGTGCATACAAAATAATATGATTTAGTGCTTTCTCACCAGTTTCAGAATATCTTGAAAGGAATCTTTCAAGATATTCACTTCAGTGCTCCATGTTTTGAACAATATTTGACTAATATGAATTAGTCCATTCAATGCAAATGACGCAGTCTCAGCTTCTTTCAACTCTGTGGGCATAGATTTAGTCAATGAATTTGTCACTTTCTCCAAGTCTGATTGATGTACCTCAAGTATGGTTAGCTTAGGAGTGATTAATCTCTTCAGCAGATTAAATCTTGTCAATACTCTTCCTTTCTCAATATCCAATATATTAAGTTTAGCCAAAATTCTTGTGACTTCCTTGTCTAACTCTGTTACTGAATGTGAAGATGTTTCACAACTGTCCATCATACTATTTCGAGTTGCCCTTTCCTTGGCAATAATGTCTTCAAGGTTCTGAACATGCCTAATAGGATTCATGCAATAACTAAATAGCTTTCTTCCATGTCCAATGCAGTTCTTTGCATTTGTCAAACAGGTTTTCACAATGCCTAAGTCCCATGTGATGGACTTGCAAACTTTAGACATTATCTTCTCTGAATAGTCCTTCTTTGCCTTCTCTTCTGCAATCTTTATCAAGTTTTCATAATGTCCATCAAATTCATCAAGTGTTATTCTCAAATTCTCAATGTCATCTCTGTGCTGAAAAACAATAGGTACTAGAAGCAATTTGTCCACAGTATCAATTTCCCTAGTAATCGCTTTTTCCTTTTTGTCACCTTTATGTTCTGATCTTTTCTTGACTTTGTTTAGTGCAGTAAAAGCCAATTTAACCAGCTCATCTTCATCCATGCTATCAACATTTACATCTTTGCTTGCCAATAATGAGATGGAAGATGCGTTTACCTCAGTTTGTTCATCCTCTTTCTGCTCTGCCTCTTTCTCTTCCTTATGTTCGTCCTTCAGTTCTTCTTGTTTCTGCTCACCATCATCTTCCATAGTGTTGTCCACATTCCCTGCAAATGGGTCATTTTCATCTTGTGATGTGTCAAGTGTCATTGCTACAGCAGAAACATAGAAATCTGGTTGTGAATCTTCTTTGCTCTTCTCAGCATTTTCTTTAGTTGTCTTAGATCTTTCTCCCATTCCTAATTGTGTAGGTGAAGTGGTCTTAGGAGGTTGAGGCTTGTCATAAGTATTTTCTCTAATGCCTTCTGAGTTTCCTTAGTGACTTCATCATACTTCCTCACCATGATTTTTAACAATCTTAACTTAGTCCTTAGCAAAGGTCTCAGTTCCTTGAATATTTTCTCTATTTCTTGTAGGGATATCATAGGCAACATGTTATCAATTTCCTGATTCCTTATTGTTTCATCTTTAATTTGCGCCAATTGTTTCCTTGTCTCTAGTCTTCCATACAATTCTTATGGTATGCTGCCCTCAATTTCCAGTAGGGTCTTCTTGAAAACAAGAAGGTGATTAACTACAATATCTTCTATTTTCAGTCTGTCAGCCTCATCATACTTGTCATAGTATTTGTCATTTGAAACAAGTTTCTCTTGCCCAATGGCTCTCTTCTCTATCATCTTTAGGTTAGGTTTCCATGCTTGGTTACTCTTCTCGGTTTTCTTCTCAACACTCACTATGATTGGTTTCATAGATGATGTCAGCTTGCTTGATCTGGTGCTTACTCTAGGAGTGATGTTCTCAGTTTGTGTTGTCTGTTGTGATGGAGGAGGTGGACTGTCTACCATAACTACCTCAAGAGTGGGAAGGACAGTAGTTCTATCACTTGCCAATCCAAGAGATCTTTCTGCCATTTTCTTCTTTACTTCTTTCAGTTCTTTTTCTGCTAGTCCACCCTTTACACCGCATTCATGCACAAGGTTTTCAATTTTTCTTTTCCTCAAATCTCTAATATGTTCCTCTCTCACCTTAGCTGATTTCTCCTTATATGTTCCCCATCTTTCTTCTGATGTATCAACTTCTGATGCAAGAACATGTTCCACTTGCATGGTAAGTACCTCTGAACTTACTTCATAACCCATGGGATAACATTATTTCTTTCTAGGCGTGACTGCTTCAAAATATACACAATTAGTTTCAACCATGAAACAGATTGTATCCTTGTATTTTTCAACAACATCCTCATGTATTTTGTACCTGGTTTTCATTTGTCTCTGAAGTATTTTAATCATAGCAAATAATTCCCCATCAACCCATGTACTATTATATCCTCTGTAGCTCCATGAAATCAATATACCAGTAGGTATTCTTGTTTTCCATCCACTAGGGTGCAAGCCAGGAAATTTGTGTTCAATGTGTATAAACATATGCACTAACAATGAACCAAATTTGAATGTCTTTGTTCTGTCTTTCTTTATTAGTTTGACATTTTCCAAGAATTGATGTGCCAGTACTTTGCATAGGTTGTATTTTACATTTTCCTTCACCATTCTCCATGCCATCATGATAACTCCAGCAGATACTGAATTAGGTCTACTGCTGAAATAGAATTTATACCCAAGTATCATAGCAATAAGCCTCACATCTTTTTGAAAGATGTCATTCACAGTCATTGCTTTCTTGTCCCATTTGGAGTGAGTTAGGGTTTCAACTTCTTTCTTCACATGTTTTTTCATGACAAGAATGACTCCCATGTTGTCCAAACGAGTAATTTCATGAATTAGCTCACTACAAATCTTCACAAGCTGATCGCCTATCCAAATGAACTGATCATGCACTCTGCTTAATAATATCTCAATGCATTCTATTTCATCAAATTCATACAATTTGAGATTTTTCATTATGCTTAACTAATCAACGTGCTTGAATTCATCCTTCATAACTCCTTTCTCAGTCATAAGCTCCTTCTCGGTGAAAATATCATCAGTGCCAAGTATATCATACTTACAATGTATGTAAGCCCTAATATCTTATACATGTAGTATGCCATGAGGGGTTTGAGATAATGCTCCTTCGGGATCCTCTTCACAAGACTTAAATGGATGCTTCTTAAATTTGTACCTAGGTCGATCTACAACATCCAAAATAACAGGTGCATCCATAGCTAGATGATGTAAATACCTTTCTTCCACTGAATTTCAAGTTTCTGCTTTAATCAAACACGCACGACAATTGTAGAATAGACTGAGTTCCTTTGCTCTCTGATCTCCTTAGGTCACTCTTTCAAATGATAAAGAATTTGATCATTGAATGGTGCTTTATACAAGTTTAAGTCAATTTTCACTTAACTCAATACTTGTCCAGTCAGCTGTAAATCTCGCGATCATTATATATGCATCTGCTGATGTTGAACTCTCAGATGTATACTCCATGATGTCGGCCAAATTCATACCTAAGCTCGCATGAGCTCAATCCACAATTTTTGGGGTAGGTTATATTCTGATGTCTATATCCAATGCTCCCCCTAAGGCCATGATCGACCAATTAGGTCAATTCTGCTTTGCTACCATCAAGCAAAGATCCAGTAGTGTCTACTGTCTCTTCCTAAACTAGTGTCTCACTGGTTTCCTTTACCTTCCAAATCTTGCCACTGCTATTATCTTCTGCTTTCTTAAAACAACTGTCAAACTCATTCTTCAAGTCTGCAACACTCTTGCCAATATCACTTTCATTCTTCTGTGAATTTGTAGGAGGTGGTACTCTTCTGTGGTTTACTCCATTATACCTGCAAAACTTCGCTATATGTCCTAGATTATTGCTTTTGTAACATATATGAGGTCTTCTTTCCTGATTTACTTGCAACTTACAATATTTTGCAATGTGTCCAAGATTATGACATTTGTAGCATGCAGGTTTGACTGTAGGTTCTCTTCCATTGTCTTGTTTGTGTCCATGTTGATTAGGTTTCCTACATTCTGCTTTTTTGTGCCCATATCCATTGCAATTAAAACAATAACCAGAAAAAGTTTTAAAAGGGGCATTACCTCTGCAGTCTCTCTTCATGTGTCCAAATTTGTTGCAACCAAAGCATCTACCTTTGAAGGGTCTTATCTGCTCTCTAGGTTCTTCAATAGAAGGTTTCTCAATGTCAATCTTCTCATTAGATTTCTCTTCATGAGTCTTTGAACATTCAACTTCATTGAAGCCAATACCAGTCATATCACCTTTGGGTTTCTGTCTGTCTCTTTGTTCACCAATCAACTCACTGCTGGTGTCAAGTTTTTCAATGTGTTTCTTTGCCTCAACAAATTCTCCTTTTATGATCTGATTGTATTTCTCCAGTTCTAGATACTTGTTCTTGTAATTGTCAGCCTCATTCTTCATTTGATCTAATGCATTATTCAAATAATCTTTAGTCTTCTTCTTAGCATCCTTTTGTAACTAAATCTCTTTAGTCATAGTTTTATTCTCAAATTTCAGAGTATCATTTTCTTCTATAAGTTGTTTCACCTGATCTGAATTGTCTTCATCTGAATCTTCTTTTATCTGAACCACAAGATCTTCTCTTTGATTTCTAGAAAGCTCAAGTTGTTCTTTGAGTTTCTTTATAAATTTCTCAGCTCTTAATAGGTTGAATCTCAATTCTCCACTCTCTTCTTTTGCTTTGTCAAGGTCTTCAAGTGCAGCTTCAAAGTTCTCCTGCAAACTGTCCAAATCCATTGTGATCTCCCTCAAGCTGTTAGACTTACTCTCCAAGGGTCAAAAACTCTGATACCAATTGTTAGGATTGGATAATACTGAGAGGGGGGTGAATCAATATTACTGAACTTAATTAAATTCTTCAACCACTTAAACATTAACCATAAACTTGCAGAAATGAAAGTGTTAGAGTAATTTAGCAATTGCTCTTTAGTGCTTAAGTTCACTTAGGCAGTTTCTAGTTAGACTTAGGAAAGTTTCCTTTTCTGAGTTAGTTGCCCTTTTAGGGTTTCGACATCCTTTAT
>MU227929.1:241402-263071 GCA_018584345.1 Thuja plicata
GCTCTTTAGTGCTTAAGTTCACTTAGGCAGTTTCTAGTTAGACTTAGGAAAGTTTCCTTTTCTGAGTTAGTTGCCCTTTTAGGGTTTCGACATCCTTTATAAGGATTGTCTGTTTTGTATTTCATAACGAGGTTGTAAATCTTTTTCATTGTTGAATAGAGAACATATTTTTCTGTCAACATGTGTTTGCACTCTCTGGCCTATCGGCCGCCATAGCTTCTGTCTCTTCTCTCTTCTGTCTTCTTCATTCTTGTAGCAGTTGTTTTGCATGCAGGTGTTTCTTGGGTAGATTGACATTCTTCAATCTCAACAGAAAGCACATAAGCAAATAACACAGAACTCATAACACCATATTTTGTTGTCGAGGAAATGCCAAGGGAAAAACCCGGTGGGGATGATACCCACAAGCATGCACTAAAGTATAGTGTCCCTATTAGGAGACCTAGCCCTATTAGGAGTTGAATATTACATAGTATATTTCCTTGTTAAAGGAATTACAACCCTGTAAAAGGTTCAAAACACCCTATTAGGGGCCAACTGAGCATACAACTCTACAATAGAATTTTGTTACAAAAATATTCTCAGAGATGAACAATAACAAGCATCTCTAATGCTTAGATGGTTCCAATTTATAACTCATTAATGATCTCTGTCATCCTCTGCTATGCAATTCACATCTTCCACACAATACATCCACAATACACACATACTTACATTCTCTACAAAAAGATCTTACATATATATCTTTTTCTTTCACCAAGTTGGCTCCCAATGTAAATATTACATAGTCGGCTTCTAATACAAAATATATTTAATAAAGTAAATATTAAATGCATAGTTGGCACTCTTGCATAGTCAAAGTATAGGTTATCATCAACCATAATCCAACTCTGATTTCCAGGAGTCCACGTCATACTCCCTTAATCATCGTTGTTGTCCAACTGCTCTATATCACTGTTATGTTGTTGTCTATCTATCTTCAATTATTTCTAACTCATTGTTGACATAACCAAAACCAAATCGATCTTAGGTGGAGGTCACACATACCTCATACTGTCTTCCTCCAAGCTTGCATGTCATAACTCATCGATCTCTGTCTTCAAAACCCAAAATACTTCTGTATCTTTGCTTTTATACTTCGTCGATTTCTGAATTAGCAAAACTTAACTTTATAGGAATCGATCTGAAACCCAAATGTGTTGCCATAAATGACAACCAAAAGTGAATCACATTACACAAAATTGATCACTTGCCAACAAAATGTTCCACTCTTGCGCCTCTAAACTACATTTTCCTCGCTCCTTTCTCACTTTCAATGATCATATTTCGGTCAGCATTTTGAACTGATCACTTAAAAGACTTCACATAATCACTCAACTTGGGGTCATTGTTACATTCAATATGTCTCTGTAAATAGTATTGTATCCATTTGTATGGAACTCTATGCAGCCCTGATATTTTCTTTAATTTATAAAGAGTTCTTAGGGTTCCAGAGTCCTTTCTGAAGAAAATCTTATTCAATTTCCAGTACATTTAGAAATTTATCTCAACCTCTTGAATCATGCTACATAATGCATTGTCAAGATTTATATTTTCTGTAGGATTGCAAATTGGATCTCTTTACATGGATAGTTCAATGTGAAATAGAACAAATCAAAGAGTGATCTGATAATAGAAAAATAATAAATATATTTAAGCCTTAATGAAAAGACATGATAAGCCTGTATGACAACTTAGAATCTAGTAAGCCCACATTTTTTCCAAGAAGAAAATACATGGCATACAATCTATCTGTTAATTGCATCTCACTTGTGGTGAAATCAACTTCTACACAATTTTCCTATGATTAACTTGAATAATATGTGAAATAATTTATACCAAAAACAAAGTCCCATTAAAAACTGGTTAAGCATAATTTGCAAAGCACATGATCAAATGTAAGTATATTTTCATGCCTTTCAACTTTTTAAGCATTCTGAACAATATTGTTCTCCTATATTAATGCATACTTGCAATCAAGCCATATGTTCTCAAATGACAAATCGATCTTATTTTGGGTGCATTTATCTAGAAACAATTGTATTCTATTCACTTTTCTTTACCAGATTGTGGATATAACACAATGTTTCCACATAAAAGTTTTTTTTTTTAAATGACAACTACTGTAGTTAAATCCATCTTGTCTAACCATAAACTTCCATTTTAACCAGTAATATTGAATATTTGCAATCAAAATCCATCTTATTTTGGGTGAATTTATGTAGAAACAACTTTGTCTTATTCACCTTTTTTACCAAATTGTAGATAGAACACATTGTGTCTACTTTAATGTCTAAAAATGAAAATCAGTGTATGTAACTCCAGTTTATCTGACCATATCCTTCCAATTTAACAAATCCATATGGAATATATGAGAAAGAAATGCCTCTAGTACAAGGGTCTTGAATTCCAACAAAAAAGAGACTTATATATGGAGCTTATCAGTTTGGATGCAACAATTAGACTAGAGCCTCTAAGGATAAAAAGAACATAACTTATTGGCATGTCAAATGCAGCAAGCCCATGAATATTGTGAATATTGCAAATCACAGTGGCAATAACAAACCATTTCTAAATTATACATGTTGAAGTATAAAACTAACCTAGGCTTATTTCTGAAATAAAGCTAATCTATAAAAGTACTTATTTAGACAGCAAAATTAATCATCTAGTGAGCAAGAGGAAGTCCCAAGCTAACTAGGACATGTTGGATGATATCATTTTTTGGTACTGATCATGTTGTTGATACTCATGTTTTGTCACTGATGTCAACATATATTTCTATGAAAGAAGACAGACTAGTTACTTGACTGGAAGAAGTGTACAGACATTGTATGGATGAACCAGACCGATCCAAGTTGGATTTAGGTAGAAGAATGAGTTGTGACCTTACATCTAAGGCTGCTTGAATTTATGTTTCATATCATGGATGTTACAGTTGTTTTAGTAAAAACTTTTTTTTCTGGACTATGACTGTGATTTTGGACAGAGAAGGTCTCTGTGTTTCAGGTATATCTTGCTAAGGAAGATGTTTCAGAGCTTGCGAGCTTATTGATGGAGAGCTGACATATGATAGTGAAATGGGTTGAGTTTGATTTCTATTTGGATACTGATGACATCAGTTGTGGCGTGTGTTCTGGAGAAGACCTATTTACTAGCCGACTTCAGACTTGTAACATGTGGAAATTAATTATGAGCATGCATGGTGGATCTCAAAGTATTTGTAATGAATTGTAAATGTTGTATACTTGTTATAGGTACTGTGTGTATCTTAGCAAGGACTTATGTAATTATTTGTATGATGGGAAGTCTTAATTGGCCGACCTAGTTAATTATGTATTAGGAAAGCTTAACTGGCCGACCTAATAGGTTATTGTAAAAGGATATATATGAGTGATCTTTTCATTTGTGAAAAGTGTGGTAGAGAAAGAGAAGAGAAGAGATTTGAGAAGCTGTGAAGCTTGACTATTGGATTGAGAGCAGAGTTGATACTTCATTGGAACTGACCAAGCAAAGACAATTGCTATCAGACAATTCATTGGATTGTGTATTTGTTGTATACACTTGTTGCAGATTGTGAATCCGTGAGGGTGGATTTAACCTTCTTTGGGCAGTGAGCCTACTACTTTCATTGACTCCTAACAGGGTTTGTCTCCTAATAAATACTGTGTACTGTATTGTAATAACAAGCTCCTAACATGGCTAATATCTTTTAACAGGGATACTATACTCTCAGTACATTATTTTGTGGGTGTTAATTCCCACCGGGGTTTTACCTTTAACAGGGTTTCCTCGACAACAAACATTGTGTTATGGTGTTGGCAATTACTGTGTTGTTATTTACTTTTGATACTATGGTCCATAAAGTTTAAAGTTTAGTAATCTATATTACAACTGATTCACCCCCCCTCTTAGTTGTCTTGTGGACTATTATTCCTAACAATTGGTATCAGAGCTACTGGTCCTTAGAGAGAAAGTTTAACAACTTGGGGTGATCCTGAAGATGACTTACTATAGAAAGGATAGTCTGAAGTTTGACCCTGAAAACTTTGACAGTTGGCAGAACAAGATGAGAACACATTTGCTATGTCTGGGAATTGACTACTGGATGATCACAAAGAAAGGTGTGAAGGTGGCAACTGAAGATGAGTTGGATACTGCTACTGAAGATGAAAAGAAAATATTTTCTTACAACATGGTTGCAAGGGAATCTTTGATCAACGCCCTATCTGAAGGAGAATTCACTGAAGTGAAAGACTTTGATTCTGCACATGAGATCTGGACAAGACTGGAAGCATTGTATGTTGGAGACAAGTTTACAAAGCAAGCGAAGTTGCAGAACTAGAAAACAAAGATGGAATCACTGAAAATGAGAGAAGATGAGAATGTCAGAGCATATGCACAGAGAATTGCTGAGGTAGTTATTGGTATTAGGAACTCTAGAGGTACTTACAGTGAGGAAGAAGTAATTGCAAAGATACTAAGATCTTTGACACCTGCATATAGAACCAAACTACAGGCTATAGAGGAGATCATACCTTTGACACTGAACTTCACCAGAGAGATGCTGATTGGCAAGCTTACTACATTTAAGGAAGCAAAATTGGGAGAAATTTACCTAGGGTAGAGTTAGCATTCAAGGCAACTATGCACAATAATAAGAAGACCTTATCTGGAAATGAAAGCAGTAGTGATCTAAGAGAAGAACTTGGAGCTTATGCTGATGAATGGGAACAGATACAGGAAGGAGAAAGAAAGCTAGATGAAGTTGTGGCATTGATTGCTAGAAGACAAAAGAGAGGTAAGGGTAAATTTGAAGGCAAATTACCTTTGAAATATTTTTCATACAATAAGATTGGTCACTTTGCATCTAGATGTCCTACAAGAATTCCAAAGCACAAACCTAAGTTTTTCAAGTCTAAGTTCTCAAAGGATAAGGAATGTTATTATGCTAGTGAGGGAATATTTGATGACGAGGATGATAACTTTAATGAGATTGGATTCATTGCTATTAAAGATGATGGACCTATGCATGAGAAAAAATCCCTAGTATCACGAGTTGAAAAGAAATTTGAATGGGTTATAGATAGTGGATGTTCACACCATATGATTGGAGATAGGAATAAGTTTGTGAGCTTGAAGAAACATGATGGTGGTGTTGTTAGATTTGGTGACAATACTCCTAAACTTATTATTGGAGTTGGATCTATTTCTTTGTATGGAAAGACTAATACTGACAATGTATTGCTTGTTGATGCACTTAAACATAATTTGTTGAGTGTTAGACAGCTAGTGGACAAGGGTTATCAGCTGAATTTCATAAATGGGAAATGTTCTATCAAGAGTAAGATAGGAGACTTGATAGCATCTAGTACTAAATCCAGAGGTAATGTATTTGAACTTAACACATCTAAAGCTACTTGTTTTATTGCTAAAGTTGATGACAGTTGGTTATGGCACAGAAGATTTTTTCATGTTAATTTTGATAACATTGTGAAGGCAAGTAAGACAAAAGCAGTAAGAGATCTACCTAGAATTGTGAAGTCATCTAACACTATGTGTAGAGAATGTGTCATGGGGAAGCAAACTAGAAGCACTTTCAAGAGCAAGGCCTACTCTACAAAAGGAAAGTTGGATCTAGTACATACAGATCTGTGTGGTCCTACAAGAACAAGATCATACTATGGTGAGAGGTATTTTATACTTTTTGTTGATGACTTTTCTAGAATGATGTGGGTTACATATCTAAGAGAGAAATCTGAGGCATTTGACAAATTCAATATATTCAAGGCAAAAGTTGAGAATGAATCTTGTTTAAAGTTAAAATGTTTGAGATCAAACAGAGGAGGAGAGTTTACATCAGAACTATTCAATACATACTGGGAAGAGAATGGAATACACAGACAGACTTTAGCCCCTAGAACTCCACAACATAATGGGATAGCAGAGCGAAGAAACAAAACTATATTAGATGTTGCAAGGACTATGTTTCCGGAAGGAAATGTATCACATGTTCACTGGAGAGAAGCAGTTGGGATTGTTGTGTACACATTGAATAGAATTCAAATCAGAGAAGGTACAAGTAAGACTTTGTATGAATTATGGTTTGATCATACACCTACTGTGAAATACTTTAGAATATTTGGAATTAAATGTTATATTAGAAGAGATGATGAGATTAGCAAGTTTGATGCTAGAAGTGATGAAGGAAACTTTCTTGGTTATTCTAATAAAAGCAAAGCATACAAATGTTTTAATCTGAGATTGAGGAAGTTGATTGAAAGCGCCAATATAAAGATAGATGAGAAGTTCCGAATTCAGGAAAGAATGTATGGCTATGATCGGATTACAAAAAAAAATGAAGTTACTACAGAACCTGAAGAACCTTTGATGATTGAGAGTGAACCTTTGATGACTGAGAATGAAGGCGAAGATGAGAAAATTGAAGCTACTAAACCGCAGAAGACACCAAGGTATGTTAAGAAGAACCATCCTAAAGATTAGATTATTGGTGACATAGGTAAAGGCATTGTGACTAGATCTAAAGATAGAGAAGAGATTTGTTTGATTTCTCAAGTTGAACCAAAGACTACTGATGAAGCATGTAGAGATGGATCTTGGACTAAAGTTATGGAAGAAGAACTTGAGCAGATTAAGAAGAACAATACTTGGGAATTGGTTCGAAGACCTAAGAACAAAAATGTGATTGGCACTAAATGGGTTTTCAGAAATAAGATGGATGAGAAGGTACAATGGTAAGAAACAAGGCGAGATTGGTATGTAAAGGCTACTCACAACAAGAAGGTATAGAATATGAGGAGACATTTGCTCTTGTTGCTAGATTGGAAGTTGTGAGACTATTTCTTGCTTATGTTGCACATAAAGACTTTAAAGTGTATCAGATGGATGTGAAGTCAGCATTCCTAAATGGTGATCTAGAGGAAGAGGTATACATTGAGCAACCTGATGGTTTTCTTTTGATAGATGATGAAAATATGGTTTGTAGATTAAAGAAGACATTGTATGGACTGAAACAAGCACCAAGGGCATGGTATGCAAGACTGGATAAATATCTGCTTTGTCTTGGTTTTACAAAAGTTAATGCAGAAAATAATTTGTATTTAAGAATTGATGAAGATGGAATCTTGATTATAGAAGTTTTTATTGATGATATCATTTTTGGAGGTAATGACAAAATGAGTAAGAAATTTGCTAAAGAAATGGAGGATGAGTTTGAAATGTCTATGATTGGTGAGATGAAATATTTTCTTGGTTTGCAAATTAATCAGAACAAGAATGACATTTTTATGTCTCAGACCAAGTATCTTAAGGAAATGTTGAAATTTTTTGGAATGGAAGATTGTAAACCGGTTGGAACACCTATGGTGAATGGAAATAAATTGACTAGTGATGATGAGACTCAGAGTGTTGTTTAGACTAAGTATAGATCAATGATTGGAGGCCTACAATATATAACACACACAAGACAAGATATTACCAATGCAGTTGGAATTGTAGCTAGATATCAAGAAGATCCTAAAGAGACACATTTTGCTGTTGTAAAAAGAATTTTCAGATATTTGAAAGGAACAATGGAATATGGATTGTGGTATGAAAAATCTGAAGATTTTACTCTGTAGGATTTTACTGATGTTGATTGGGCAGGTAATGTGGATGATAGAAAGAGCACAAGTGGTGGTACATTCTTCCTTGGGAAGAGATTGGTTTCCTAGTTAAGCAATAAGTAGAACTGTATTGATCAATCTACTACTGAATCAAAATATGTAGTTGCTGCAATTAATTGCACACAAGTTGTTTGGATGAAACAAATGCTGGAAGATATTGGAATAATTTTCAAGGAGCCAGTGGTTATTCATTGTGATAAAAAAAGTACAGTAAACATGTTGAATAGTCCTATAATGCACTCAAAGACTAAACATATTTCTATCAAGTATCATTTCTTGAGAGAGAAGGCAACTGCTAAGGAGATTAAACTGCAGTACATAAGCACAAAGGAATAGATAGTAGATATATTTACTAAAACTTTGCCAAAAGATGCTTTTGAATACCTCAGAGGCATGCTTGGGGTGATGGCCCCTCCCAGTGGTAAATAAATGATGCAGATATGCATAAGTCTAGTGGATCTCAGAGCTATATTATTCTCTGGACTTGATGGATGGATCTACTCCTTAGGGCGAGTGATCGCAGGAGAACACTATGGAGCACATTTGGGTGATCTTGCACCTATTTGGACATGAAGATTTGAAAAAGCTACACCTTACTGAAGACTACAAATGAGTTATGGCACCCTTTTCCATTGCTGCCAAAGTGGGAAGGAATCTATGTGAAAATCCCTACTGTTTTGGGGAGATTTGTTGAGGATATTAAGAAGATTGTAAAGAGAGAGAGAGAGAGAGAGTACTTTTGGGTTGATACATATGGATTTTTCCATATGTTTCCATTAATTCCAAAGAGGGATATTGTTGGATGATATAAATTTTTGGTACTGATCATGTTATTGATACTCATGTTTTGTCACTGATGTCAACATATATTTCTGTGAAAGAAGACAGACTAGTTACTTGACAGGAAGAAGTGTATGGACACTATACAGATGAACCAGACTGTTCGAAGTTGGATTTAAGTAGAAGACTGAGTTGTGACCTTACATCTAAGGCCAGTTGAATTTATGTTGCATATTATGGATGTTACAGTTGTTTTAGTAAAAACTATTTTTCTGGACTTTGACTGTGATTCTGGATAGAGAAGGTCTCTGTGTTTCGGGTATATCTTGCTGAGGAAGATGTTTCAAAACTTGCGAGCTTACTGATCGAGAGCCGACATATGATAGTGAAATGGGTTGAGTTCTATTTCTGTTTGGATATTGATGACATCAGTTGTGGTGTGTGTTTTAGAGAAGACCTATTTGCTGTCTGACTTGAGACTTGTAACATGTGGAAATTAATTATGAGCATGGATGGTAGATTTGGAAGTATTTGTAATGAATTGTAAATGTTGTATACTTGTTATAGGTACCGTGTGTATCTTAGCAAGGACTTATGTAATTATTTGTATGATGGGAAGCCTTAATTGGCCGACCTAATTAATTATATATTAGGAAAGCTTAACTGGCTGACCTAATGGGTTATTGTAAAAGGGTATATATGAGTGATCTCTTCATTTGTGAAAAGTGTGATAGAGAAAGAGAAGAGCATAGATTTGTGAAGCTGCGAAGCTTGACTACTGGATTGAGAGCAGAGTTAATACTTCATTGGAACTGACCAAGACAAGACAGTTGCTATCAGACACTTCATTAGATTGTGTATTTGTTGTATACACTTGTTGTGGATTGTGAATCCTTGAGGGTGGATTTAACCTTCTTTGGGCAGTGAGCCTACTACTTTCATTGACTCCTAATAGGGTCTGTCTCCTAACAGGGACTGTGTATTGTATTGTAATAACAAGCTCCTAACATGGCTAATATCTTTTAACAGGGATACTATACTTTTAATAAATTATTTTATGGGTGTTAATTCCCATCGGGGTTTTACCTTTAACAGGGTTTCCTCGACAACAAACATTGTGTTATGTTGTTGGCAATTACTGTGTTGTTATTTACTTTTGATACTATGGTCCATACAGTTTAAAGTTTAGTAATCTGTATTACAACTGATTCACCCCCCCCCCTCTTAGTTGTCTTGTGGACTGTTATTCCTAACAAGACATAGTTGCACTAGATTTTCNTGTATTACAACTGATTCCCCCCCCCCCCTCTTAGTTGTCTTGTGGACTGTTATTCCTAACAAGACATAGTTGCACTAGATTTTCAAAAAAAAAAAATATTGCAGATAAAAAATTATAGATAATGTAAACATTTGTGAAAAGAAGAATCTAAGGTTGACTTAGAAACCCATGCTTAACTACATTAAATTTAGGACCACAATTCAAGTAGAATATTGAAAAAAAATCTAAAGTGCACTTTCCTATTAGATTTGCAATTTGGCTTTTGAGCAAATAGGCTCGTGCAAATATCTTGCTTACTGTTAATGTTCAAGCTATGCAGAAGAAATGAATTCTTAGCTTACTCTGGTAATGGGTATATTGTGAATTGAAATCAAAAATGTAGATGGAGCTAAATGGATTTAATTCTTTTTCACTTTAATTTAATCTAGAGCAGAAAGAGAAAAAAAAATGAGCCAATGTGTAAGTAGAGTTTAAATACATAGGAACAAGGGAAAACCAATAATAATGCTATTATCCAGAAAAATAGATTAGCTTAGTTACTGGAACTTTAATTGAAATAAGATGCTTTACACATAATGCTCATTGAATCTAAAAAATATAATCTTGGATTGTGGAAATCTGATTATGCACATTCACAAACACTACTAATGAACCTTTATTATCAAGGGCAGTTATTTACATATACTCACAGAGAGATCGAATGGGACAACTTTGAATAGCACTGCATATCTGCTATGCAAGTCCTTCAACTGAATAAATACCTATGAAAATCATAAACTTTTAGCTCCAATATAGTCCCTTGTATTCTCTTTGAATATGGTTGGTATTCCTTTCATCCTACTGTAAACCTGAAAGCACTTTCTGTTTCTCTCCATTAACAGTAGATGCACTTTCTGTCTTCCATCAACAATATTATTCTAAAACTCCCATCACTGCTTTAAAATGCTTGCTCTAGGAGATTGTATGATCGTTAGACTTGAGTTGCTACTGTACTGACCAACATATTCAAGGTATTTTTTCTCACATAGACTCAAAAATCTAACCAGACTAGGTATACCCTTTACGCGGGGACTTGCACTCAGAGATGTAAAGACTCTATAACGAGGTTTATGCCATTTTTCTATGCTATAACCTAAAATCTTTGGATACGAAGCAAAAACCCTGGGCTCAAGACCTGGAGTGTGTATCGAGAAATCAATGCTTTCCTTCAAATTTTTGGTTAACATACAAAATGTGTGAGGATATCTCTTAACAATTTGATAGATTTCCTCTTCTACCAGATCAAGACTCGCCATATGTTTAATTTTTGCTTCTAGGGTTTCAAAACTAAGGCTTAGATTCACATTGAGGGCTAGCCCAAATAATGTTGAACCTTCACGAATGCCTATACTATTCTTCAAGTACTCCACTCTAGGTATTGTATGCTCGCTAAAATGGTCACCTAGACTATGGGCCCCATTTCTTCAATTTATCAAATGATGGAATCAATTTATCAATTTCCTGAATCAATGGCTTACAACATTTTCAATTCAAATCAATTTTCTTGATCAAATCGTAATTAATTCAATTGTTTCAATATTTCCTAAGGTTTGATCATTTCATCAATAATTTTGTTTAATTAAAAGAAAATATCCCTTTTAAATAAATAAAATAATATTATTTAATTAAAAGAAAATCTCTCTTTTAATTAATTGATTTTATCTTATTTTAAAATCCCTTTTATTTAAATAATCTTATCTTATTTAATTAAAAGAAAATCCCTCTTTTAATTAAATAAATAAAATCCCCCACTTAAAGCTCTTTTTTTTGATGAAAAATGAAATAAATCAAATAAAAATCCTTTTTCCTCTACACTTTCCAAGTGGTGGGCTTTTTTCCTCTTAATCATAGCCTTTGATTTTGCCTTTTAAAGATTTCAAGCACATGGATCAACCAAGATTTAATCTTCACCATTGCTTTATTTTATTTTATAGCCTCTTAATCTCCACCGTCCATTATTCTTTATAAGGAAGCCTCTTCTTCTCATTTGAGGATCCCAGGTTTTTATTGTTATGCTACAAGTTTGGAGAGCAACTTTAAAGGAGAATTTTAGCACTTAAGCTTCGATATTGCACTTCTATCTTCTTGTCTTCTTCTCTTAGGCATTCACGACAATCTATTTAGATTACTTTGCATTTGTATTTTAGATTAAATTCATATCTCCTTTCATAGATTAATCTTGCATTTGTATTTCCTTTCATAGAATAATCTTTCATTGTCATCATATAGATTAATTTCATAATTTTATTTTCATTTGCATGCATACTTGATGATCATGGAGACTAGCATTCTTGTTTTTCCTCTTTGAATCTCTTGTTTTATGGTGTACTTGTAGGGGCACAGACTAGGTCAATCTGAGGGCCTTCATTACAAACCCTTGCACTCCATGAATAGAGAACTATGAGTCACCATTTGAGACCTCATTCTTGAGAAATCTTGGATATAATGATTCATATAATTGTGACACATTTTTAGCACACATTTTTGGGGCCCACCGTGGGGAAAAACATCCATTTCTGTCCACATTCAAAAATTCCTTCTATCTTCTGTCTATTATTCTCTCAGTGTCTTTGAAGCTCTCATTTTGAGCCAAATCTGACCCCACCATCACATCTGGATCGCCGTTTCGGTTGAAAACAACTATAAACTTGCCCATATTTGATGAAAGTCAAATCTATGGCAAATATTTTTGCCCAAACAGGGCTTGCACACAAATCAAAGTAGATTTCAAATCATCGCTGCACACAGCCCGAAAAATTAAAAAAAAACAAAAATCAAAAATCCAATTTTTTTACTATGTTAAATTTTATGGCCATATGACCGTCGAAATATGGGCCTTCTGTGATGGCCCCCAGCCCGTCAAATTTAACAGAGTCATTTTCTGACATCAGCATTGTTTGAAAAGTCTTTGCCTTCACCATTGGAGTTTTTGAAATTGCAGTCTAATTTAAAATGATCATATCTTGCTCATTTTAGGTCCAAATTGAGTGCAATATTTTTTATATTTTGGGTAGAATTTCTTGAAGTTTTTTGGGTTGGGATTATTTTCTGATTTTGGTTTCTAGATTTATCAGAAATTGCAGGTTTTGATCACTATACCTGTCTGATCCTCTATTTTGCAACTTCCAAAGCCTCATACGGGCTCATACGGTAACATTTTTTAGTGCAATTTTTTTTAAAGTGCGTGATTTTTGTCTAGTTTCTGAATATGCAATCAGATTTATGATTTTCTAATTTTTCTAACGCTGACAAGTTTTGGGCTTTGTTGTTCTCTAGATTATCTTTTGATTATAGCCTAACAGTGGTTTGCAAGACATTGAAAAAGAAGACTAAAACACAGACTACTAATGAATCATCTTGCAGGTTGCCTTGATCGATAGCACGCTAAACATTATTCTTGCATTTTGTTTTGTTTTATTAAAATAAGAACCCACATGCAAGACTTCTAAAATGAACTTCTATTTGGTATTTTAGGAATGGCAATGATGTCAGGAAACTATGCTCTCACCCTTTTGGGATGATCAGAAATCTAGAAACATTATTGTCATTCTCTCATGTGTTTGAAGTGTCTTTTTAGATTTTAAATCCCAAAGAATTGTATGAACATATCCTCTCCCCTTGCCTTCATGGATCTTGGGTGTAAGAGAAATTCATGCAAATCTTTTAGTGTGGCTACCTCCTGAGAGCTTTAGTAGAGCCGGTGAGAGTGGATTGCCCAACCAGTAATATGCTAAAGCCAAGCCCTTCCAAACTAGTATATAAAAATTGCCATTGTGATTAGTCTCACAGTGGACAGGTGTGAATTCATTATGGCAACCAAAATCTCCTCTAGTACCCTAGTGGTGCGTTAAAGTCCCTACATTGTTAAGGTGAAAACATTACTTTGGAAGGATTGGGAGAGCCCCCTTAATTGGGAAAATGACTTGATCACAATCACCTGAATGGATGCCTTGACTACAAACTTTGTTTTAGTGACAAAAAACCCTCTATCTGTTGGCGCGGAAGGTCAGAAACCAACTAAGACGTCCTACAATTCCATGGCTCTTAGTAGAGACAACAGTCCTTTGGGAAGTGATTTCCTTAGGATTCGAAGCTTGGTGTGCCTGAGAAGTGAGTGCACATGTAAGGAGGAGCCCATGCCTCCAAGCTTCTAAGTTGTCCACTATGAGTAGACGTGGCTAAACTTTGGTTCAAGTGGGAATTCAACAGATATTTCCCTGGCTTACCTAGGTTGTGGTGTGACTATTCTTATTACAAAAAACATTTTGCTTGATGTGTCTTACGTGAGTGAAAGATCAAAACATACATCAAACATCAAAACAATCAACAAATCAAAATCTACACTCTTAGGTGTTAAACTGTCAACTTGCTCAATTTGCTATCCTATCATTTCCAGTCTTCCTCGGTTGATCTAGGTCAGATTAGGTCACTTACCCCACTGTTAGAAGCTTGTTAACACTTTGGGTTCTTGTGTTTTGACCTCTTGAACCAGTAATCTTTGATTTCACAAGTGACCTTGTTTGGAGTTGGTGAGTTAGAAATCATCCTTGTTGAGAAGATAAACCTTTGGATCCTTTGATAACACACTTGGAGAGTTTTAGTAATCTCTTGTCCATTCACTTCCATACAAATTAAAATTCAATCAATATAACTTGGGTAAATCATCCTCCTGATCCATATGTGTTAGGGTATTCACCCGTTTAATGGGCACCTCTGTGACAGTGTTGATTTACACCTCTTAAAAAATTATATCTTATCACATCTCTTTTGGACAAGTGAGTGCTTTTACTATCCTAGTTTGGTACCAACATTTCTTAGGGTCATCCTATCACCTAGTACTTTTTCTTTCATGCCAGTTACAACAAGATATCAAGTAGATCAAGGAAAGTTACCTCAAGTAGTCCTTAACCAATTACCCTTAGTTCAAACTCACCAAAAATGTAAGGGAAGAGAGCCCATATTTGATCAATCACCTAGAAACGATTCTGAAATTTGGTTTGATTCCAATATTTACCTTAGTGAGTTGAGTACCCCCTTAGCATCATCTCATTCAGATATGGACATGAGTTATACAATGCCTCGATGAGATAGGGAAGATATGGATAAACGTCTTGATGACATATTTGAAAAACACAGAGATTCCATTTTAGTTAGCGATTCCTCTCATGGAAATCGATCCATCTCCCCCCTTATCTCAACTAGATATCTGGATGCACACCAAAGGGCTGAAAGAGATAAGAGACAAACATATCAAGAAGCACAATTGCAACATGACAATCAAAATGAGGAACCTTATGACACTCGTGTGAACACAACATTTACCAATGACTTGTTCAGACATTCAGGACCAAGTTCACCGGTCAAAACATCTTCAAGATACACAAGTGAAAGACTTAATAGAATTGAGCATGAAAAGAAAGCCTTCCTAGATGAACAAGCTAAAAAGGAAGAGCAATTTATACTCCTAGAGTTGAAGAGAAAAAATATGTTGGAAATGGAAAGGAAAGCCTACCAAGAAGAGCAAGATAGACTCTTGGCCCAACAACTCAATGATCAATTCAAAAACATGCATGTTGGTGGTGGAAACAACTCTCCTCCATCCACCCCTCCTAAGACTCCATGAAGTAGAAGATATTCAAGAACAACTTCATGATCTCCTAGCCCTAGAGGAAGAAAGGCTTCAAGACATGATCATTATAGGAGACAGACACCTCCTAGGAACTCAAGGCAACCATCACAACGTGCTCATCATGGTTCACAATATGGGGGTAGTAGCTCGAGCTTTGACCTCACCTCCCAAGACTTCATGGAAATGCAACAAGAACCACTCTTCTAGAAATATGTGGAGAAATACTTAGAGAAAAACAAAGACAAGTTCCTAGAGAGTTTAATCAACAAGGGTGCTAGGGTCCCCTACAACTTTGATGTGGATAACAAGATTAAGAAACAGGGTCCATCTCAAGGAGAAGAAATCAAACAACTTAAGAGCATGATGGAAAGGATGTTGGCACCCAAGAATTCATTCTCACTTGATTCGATTTCTCCTAATCCTTTTGACAAAAGTGTCAACATGAAAGACTTCCCTAGAAAGGTTGAGATCCTTCAACATAACAAATATGATGGGAATGAAGATCCACATGATTACATGTGCCAATTTTATACCACAAGTTTTGAGTTCCATCAAGATGACTCATACCTCATGAGATTGTTCCCAAGGAGTCTTAAGGGTCAAGTGATGGAATGGTTCACCAACATAACTCCCCCTGTTAAGAATTTCAAAGAACTCGTCCATAGATTTGTTCAACACTTTGCATACAATCTTTCAAGATCTATAACCATGTTGGACTTATGCAACTTAAAGCAGAATCAAGGGGAATCCTTTGTTACTTTCTTGCAAAGGTGGAGACGACAATGCTCTCGCTACCCTAGGACCATTCCTGAAAATGAAAAGATTGACATCCTTGTTAGCAACTTAGTTCTTGAAATGTAGTATGAAGTTAGGAAGATGGTTTTTGATTCCTTTGACACCATGGTTGAAATTGCATTTTAGATTGAGGATGTTTTGAAAGAACAAGGAATTTTGACCAAACATGGGAACAACAACAACAACAACAACAATGATCAAAATAACAACAACCCTAACAAGGATAAAGGGAAGAACTCACACTGGAGTAGGAACAAACAAGTGGTCAATGATGGAGTCATGGACTCCTCCCAACCCAAAGATCAAACGGTTCTCCACTTGTCTAGTGTTGTTCAAGCCATGAAACTCAATGCATCTAATCAACAAGAGAACAAGCCAAGATACCAAGATAGGCCTAAGAAAGAAAGGTGTCAGTTTTCAAAACTTGGTGATTCATATGAGAATGTTTTGAAAACACTCATTGCTAACAACCTTGCACATCCTTAGGATCCCACGAGGCATTATATACTTGATGTTAAGCCACATTGGTGGGATGAGAAAACCTTTTGTAAGTTTCACAATGGAATTGGCCATGATATTGAAAACTATTGGAAACTTAAACATATTATCCAATATCTCATTGATGATGGCAAACTCAAGATAGATGGATTAAACACCAACGCCGATCATAAGGCATTCAAAGAGCCTTTTCCCAAGTATGAGAAGGGGCAAACCTCTAAACCTAAGAATGAAAAGGCTAAGGTCAATTACACCTACACAGCTGTGGAGAATGTTATCAATATGCTTGAAGTTGTAGAAGAAAATGTCAACATGATGAGGGATAGAGATCCCTATGGTTATGAGCTAGGCATGGACTCTCCTCCTATCTTGGATGAAGAACTTATCATGGTGCCAAGGGGTCCTAACTATAGAATGTCATCCCAAACTCTCAATGTTGTCACCTAAAGTCAAGGTCTTGTTGTCATTATAGGACCCAATTCAAGTCAACCAGGTAAACCAAAGCAAGTGGCATCCAAGAATGTCACCTCAAAACTGGCAGTTGATCCTAAGTCAAGTTACAATCTTGTTGATAAGTTACAAAGAACCCCAGCTCAGATTTCGATCTTTGAGCTCTTAGAGTTGTCCCCAAGACACAAGAAAGTCCTTGAGGATGCTTTGTGCATGACGAACATCCCCAACAACTTAGACATTGATCAATTCCAGAACATGGTTAACCATATTGCTATCCCTCATTACCTTACTTTTTCAGAGGATGATGATAAAGCTTTGAGCCACCCACATAATCTTTCTCTTCATATTGAGGTCATGATCCATAAAACCCGTGTTAGGCATGTGTTGATAGATGGGGGTGCTGGGCTTAATATTTGTTCCTTGAGTCTCTTTAAAGAGTTGGGTTATTTAGAAGAAGTCATAGATACCAGGAAAAAGATCACTATCAAAGCCTGGGATGAGGCATAAATAAGTTCCAAAGGATTGCTCGTCCTTCCTGTTAGGATTGGCCCTATTGAAAAGGATATTTTGTTCCAATTAGTTGATGCTGGTCCTCTTGCGTACAATATCTTACTTGGTAGACCGTGGATTCATGATATGCAAGAAGTGCCATCTACTTACCATCAGTGTGTTGAGTTCCCTTACAATGGGATATAGATTTGTATACCTGGGGATAACAATTTATGTATCAACTCAATTTCAGTGACTACTCATGTTCCCCTAAATAGAGAAGCAGAAGACTTTGATACAACCTTAACTGAATGTAAAGACAAATTCAAGTCAATAGACCTTGGTATGGGGGGTATCAAATCAATTCCCTCACGACACTTCTAGTTTCACTAAGGTCTTATAGAAATCCTTTCACATGAAAAGTGACCTTCCTCATCAGCTATGACTTTATTTGGCACGTTTGTAGAATCTTCAGTGCCTATTCAAGATGAGAAAGAAGAGACATTTGTTAGAGACTGGATTTATAGAGAAGATAAAACATGCACAATGAGAACTTCTCTCCCTCTCCCAAGGCTTATGGAAGAGGGTATACTTTTCTCAAAAAGATGGGCTATCCTGGACATGGCCCTCTTAGTCACATATTGGATGCTGGAGCCGAACCTCTTGATCATGTTCTTTTTGGATGCAAGTCTAAGAAGACGGTTTGCCTAGGATTTGAGAATTACAACAAGCACACCAATCCTCTCTTTGATGAGTCGGATAGTGAAGATGAACCAGAATATGTTCCTAATTTGATGAGTTAGCAAGACATGTGTGAAGATTGGGTCCCTTCCACTAATTTCCTTTGGGGAGATTTAGATAGTCCAGTCACTCATGAGACAGTTGCAACTTTAGAACAAGATGAATCAGATGTAGAAGATCCTCTTGGAGAGCATCAATGAAAGAATATTTCCCGTTTGATGGAAAGAGAAGGTATTACCTTTGATGATATTAGAACTTCCACATCACGAGGTCCCAAACATTCATGGTGTAAGCATCCTAGTCAAAGTTCAGATACAAGTTCGCGTGAGTATGAATGGGACTCTTTCTCAGAGCCTTCTACAGTTGACATGGATGTTGATGTTATCCATACTTACAGTTCTCAACCCAAGGTAGCCAACGAGTCATGTGTAGGATTAGAGGATTTGAACCCACATGTTTCCTTGGTGGATGATTCTTCGCTTGTTAGGATGAATCCTGATTTGGGTAGCTTAGAAGGATACTGGTCAGACTCCAACTCTTCAGTCACCAAAGATGATATCATTTACATTTACAACCTTGAACCAATCATCAAATTACCTCTTGTTCATCCTAACCTCATTGATTGGTCCCAACGCTATCAAGAACCTGAGCTCTTGACATTTCAAAATGATTATGAGATAGCATGTTACTTGAATGACATTGAACTCGTAGTCTCTTCCACCAGTGAACTGGCTACCAAAATGACAGAGCCAGACATCAAGTACATTCATCACAAAATAAAAAGAAAAGAAAATAAAAAGAATAGGATTTATGATGGGGAAAACCATTGTGTGGCGGTGTCAGAACCAAAAAAGGTAAAAAGAAATGACGTATCTAAGGGTGAAAACCTCTTTGAGACGTCTAAAGATGAGGTACTTGATTGTCTCCCTAGATACTTTCAAGTTGGATCTTCAGTGCTTATCGAGCCAACACAAGCAGACAACTTGGGTATAAATGAGGCTCCACAAATAGTACACTTGGCTGAGTCCTTGTCACCACAAGAAAAAGAAGCTTACACTAAGTTCTTACAAAAAAATAAAATTAACTTTGCATGGACTTATTTAGATATGCCAGGGTTGGACATTAATCTTATCACGCATCATTTATCCATAGCTCTAGATGTCAAACCAGTTAAATAGAAATTGAGAAAGATGCATCCTCACATAGCTCTCCTAGTCAAAGAAGAATTAGAAAAAATCCTTGGTACAGGACTCATAAGAGTTATTGCCTATGCTGAATGGATATCAAACATTGTACCAGTTTCCAAACATGACAAATCCATTCTAGTTTGCATAAACTTTAGAGATATCAATAGAGCATGCCCAAAGGATGACTTTCCACTTCCTAATATAGACATGATAGTGGATATGACTGCAGGTTATGATATTTATTCCTTGATGGATGGTTTTCCTGGGTACAATCAGATCAAGATAGCTCTTGAAGATCAAGAAAAGACTAAATTCACTTGTGCACGGGGTACCTATTGTTGGAACATTATGCATTTTGGATTAAAAAAGAATGAGCCACCTATCAACGAGCTATGACAACCATCATTCATGACATGATGCACAAAAACATGGAAGATTATGTGGATGATACTTTGGCCAAGTCTAAGAATAGAGACACACACTTAGATGATTTAGAAGTCATTTTACATTGCATGGAACAATTTCAACTAAGGTTAAATCCTAAAAAGTGTGCATTTGGAGTAACCTCTAGAAAACTACTAGGATTTGTCATTTTGGCAAGAGGAATAGAGGTAGACCCTAAAAAGGTCCAAGAAATTATAGATATGCCACCTCCTAGAAACATTAGTCAAATGAGGAGTCTTCAAGGACGTCTTTAGTCTATAAGGAGACCTATTTCACAGTTGGCAGATAGAACTCAATCGTTCAACAAGAACTTACACAAAGGAGTCAAATGTGTCTATAATGAGGATTGTCAAAAGAGCATAGATCAAATCAAGAAATACTTGGCAAATCCTCCCATTTTAATGCCTCCTATCCCAGGGAAGCCACTTATTCTATACATTTCAGTGACAAAATCTTCCTTGGGGGCATTACTATCTCAACTTGATGAACATGGGAAAGAAAGAGCAATATACTACATTAGCCACACTCTTATTTCATATGAGGTTAACTACACCAGTATTGAGAAAGCTTTCCTTACAGTTGTGTTTGCTTCCCAAAAGTTGCAACGTTACATTCTTGCGCACACTATAAACCCCATAGCAAAAATAGATCCACTCAAGTATTTGCTAGGTAAGACTGCCCTCACAGGTAGACTTGTTAAATGGATAATGATCCTTTCAGAGTTTGACATAGATTACATTGAGCGTAAACCAATCAAAGGACAAGCCATAGCAGATCAATTGGCTGATTTCCCATTACAAGATGATGCACCTATTCAAGTTGACTTTCCAAATGAACACCTCATGTATATGACTAAAAGAACATGGAAGATGTTCTTTAATGTATCCTTTTGTTAGAATGAATTTAGAATATCTGAGAGGGGAGGGGTGAATCAGTTATCTTCAGGTCTAGATGTAGCAAATAAAACTTTCTGTACTTCAAATCTACTCGGCAGCAGTAGCATAAATCAACAACTTTAATCATGCAGTTTACTGTTAATTGAAATTAGCTTGTAGTAACATAACAGTAAAGCAAACCATAAGAATTCACACAAGTTGACACAAGTATTTAACGTGGAAACCCAATATGGGAAAAACCACCAGTAACATGCTACCAAGTTTTCACTCTTCTGAAGTGATGCCCTGTGAGGAGCCAACCCTGTTAAAGGTTACAATAACACACTGCTAGGTGTGACCTGGTTAAAGGATTTAATCACCCTGTCAGGAGTGGCCTTGTTAGAGGACTTAGATCATTCCAATCAGAATGTCACCTTGTTAGAGGATTTATACAAATGACTGTTAAGTCAACCTTGTTAAAGGATTTTAACTAATACAATGGTAAGAAAGTAATCAGCAGTTGTGAGCTGGTACATACAACTTAATTTGCAATTTAGATCCAATTACAGCTCTGATGTTAACTTACTAGATAGCCTGCATTGTCATTTCAACCTTCTGATCTACTTGGAAATCCGTCAAGCAATCACACATGCAACACTCTGCTTCTGCCTTTTGCCTTCTCTGCTAGATCATGCCAAATAGTAAATCAACTATGCAAACCTCTTGCATACACATA
>MU227929.1:271734-283405 GCA_018584345.1 Thuja plicata
CTCTTCCATCAATCTGTGATTTTTGGCCTCCATAGCTTTTTTGCTTCTCTTTCTGTGACAGGTTTGCATGCAGGTGATTCTTGGGAGTTGTGGGTTGATATTTTTCATCAACTCCAATATGGTATCAGAGCTCCAGATCTTCATTCCCATGTTCTCTTTATGAGAGATTTGGCTTTGTTCTTTAATCTGTGTTTTTGAGAGGTTTTTTGTCTCAAATTTTAGTGGTTTTGGGGAGGATCTTTTGTTTGGAGTAGTTTGAGCAAAAACTGACATCTGGGTTGTGTCCGAAATACCCCCAAAACCCCTATTTTGATATAAGGCACATCTTATTTGGACAGAGTTGAAATCTGGGCCCTCTTTTTTGCTTGCATGAACTTGGCACATTTTTGAGGCAAAAATCTGCCTCGGTTTCCATGCCACTAATGTCAGCAACCACAGGCCCCAAGATTTTTTTATTTATTTCAAAAATTAAAAAAAAAATCTTTTTTTTTTGTGTTTTTTTTATATAAAAAAAAGCATGTGTTTTTTTATATTTTTTTCTTAAAAAAAACATAATGTTTTTTAATTAAAAAAATAATATTTTTTTCTGCCATTTTGGTGGGAAATTTGGAGGCAGAATTTTTTTTTGGAGGAATTGCCAGTTTAGCAGGGCTCCGCCAATTTTGGCTAAGGTTTCATGAGGTTCACTTTTGTTTTGACCTCCTGGTGATTTTTTGCTCATATCTGGAGCAAACGGTGGCCGATTTTCAACTTCCTTATATCACCGGAAAGCTCTTTCTGAGATGGACGTCTTTCTGGAGGATAGATTTTTTAAATTTTCCATCTTGCAATTTTTTTTTCTTGACAAAGTCAGTGATCATTTTTGCACTCTGGGAGCCATATCTTTCTCTTCTGGACTCTCTTTTTTGACTTTCGCATGGCATCGAAAAGCTGGTTCTGTCCTCTTTCTTCTTCTATGGGTCTCACACCCAGATTCTGCTCCAAGTATCTATGTATTCAGTTTTTTGCTTTATGGCATCCTGGTAGATATCTTAGATGTTTCAGGTCCTGGGATCGTTTCCCTCTATGAACATTGTATACACCTTTTCTGTAGTTTTCTTTTATAAAGGCACTGAAATAAAGTGCTTGCAGTTGCATATCTGGGATCTTGTACACCTTGTTCTTATTTGTATTCACACTCAGTTATAAAGTGCCATGGGGGGGTTATGATGTTTTGCCTTTTGTGCTCATCCACCTTTGTCAAGTGAGTGTCCCTTCCATGACATTAGCCTCATGATGTGTGTCTAGAAGATCATTTCTTCTACTTTGACACCACCCTTTATCTTGTGCTTGTACCTTCTTCTGCACTATTGGTGTTCCTGATTCTTCTTCTTGCAATTGTTTTTGGCATTGCATTTTAGTGTTCTTGTCAGACCTCTCCATGTTCAGCATTATGGGGGGTATCTCTTGTTGGTTCTAATGCTTCCTTGGTTTGATGGAGTGATCTATGTATTCAGTATTTGTTCCTATGTACTAGGCGGATGCAGGGGTTAGTACCTATGCATTTCGATGAGATGGATCATTTACCATATGGACACTCTTCTTTCATTCCTATTTTGGAGGCATTCTTCCATCTTTGATTGATCAGCTCTTCAAGCTTTGTTTAAAGTCTTCTCTACCTAATCATGTTCTATTACAGTGGAGGTTCCAACAATTATTTTTCAACAGTGTTTGCAGCTTCATGCTTCAGAGGTGTTCTACATGTTCTTTCTTTGTTCCTATTTTATGGGACTTTCTCTAGTTTGGAGGCTTCTTCAGTCCTTCACTAAGCTTCATCTCTTTTTGGAGTAGGGTTTTTCCCATGTGGTTTTCTCTATTTCTCCTCTTTACATAGATTTTTGTACTTGGGTACCTCATCAGGCCTTGTTGTCAGGACCCATTTTCCTGCTTTCAGTAGCTGTTTCTAGGTTTTAGCTTCTCCCTAAGTTTATCTTAAGGGGGGGTGTTAGAGTAATAAAGTGATTCCACTTATTAATTAAATCATATTGATTTAATTATTAAGTCACTTATTATCTCTCTTTTACTTAATCTAAACTTTAGGCATTTAATAATTAATTCTCTTATTAATTATTATTATGCAACCTAGATATTTCCCCTTTAGGGTTTCGGTATCCTTTTATAAGGATTCCCTCTTTGTAAATTATTCAATTTGATGGTTATTAATTAATTGAGGATGTTATTGCATTAAAAAATTTTCTCCATTGTTTTACACATTATGTTTCCTCTTCCATCAATCTGTGATTTTTGGCCTCCATAGCTTTTTTGCTTCTCTTTTTGTGACAGGTTTGCATGTAGGTGATTCTTGGGAGTTGTGAGTTGATATTTTTCATCAACTCCAATAATTTACTCACACCTTCATGATGGCATTGTACCTAACACCTTTAACCAATCTAAACGTAGAAACCTTACCCGAAATGCCTCTTGCCATTCCCTCATCTCTGGTGATTTGTATAGGAGGGGTCTAGATGGAACACTTCTTAGATGCTTAGAAAAGGAAGAATCTGACCAAACGTTAGTTGACATCCATGAGGGCATCTATGGGAGACATTCCAATGGTCTTACCATGGCTCGAAGGTTTCTTAGGGTGGGGTGCTATTGGCCTACAATGTAGATTGATGCAGTAGCTTTTGCAAAGTCATGTGAAAAGTTTCAAAAACATGGTAACCTGATACATGCTCCAGGCAGGGAGCTCATTCCTTCTATATTTCATTGGCCATTTCAGCACTGAGCCTTTGATCTTGTTGGGCAAATTCATCCCAACTCATCAGGTGGACACAAGTTTATTATAATTGCTACTAATTACTTCACTAAATGGGTAGAAGTTGTCCCACTTTCTGTTGCCTTGGGCAAGAAAGTCTCTCTATTCATTCTAAACCATATCATTTGTCGATATGGAGTGCCTTCCAAGATTATCACTGACAATAGAGGCCAATTCAAAAATAAGGACCTTAAACAACTCTTCAAGAAATTTAAGATTAAACAACATTGGTCCTCCATTTACTTCCCGCAAGGAAATGGTCAAGCAAAGGCATCAAACAAAACCATTCTTAAAATCTTACATAGAATGTAATTTGTAAGAATGGTAGAGATTGGCACTTACAGATAAATCTGGCTTTGTTGGCCTATCAAATGAGTATTCGTACTCCTACTGGGGCTACTCCTTTTTCCCTTACATATGGTGCTAAAGTAGTGTTACCTTTAGAGGTTGAGATTGCTTCACTTAGAGTTTCCCTCAAAGGTCTAGTTACAGATGAAGACTACCACTCCATGATACTTCAAGAGTTAGAACTTCTAGATGAGAAACATCAAGCATCATTTGACCATATGAGGGTTTATCACAAGCGCATGTTCAAAGCCTTCAACAAAAAGGTTCACCCTAGAGAATTCTAAGTGGCAGATCTTATCCTACGTGAAAATCCTAAAAATTAATAACATAGAGATCAAAAGGACAAATTTGAACCTAAATTGGCTCAGACCTTACATCATTATAGAAAATTTTGCATCAGGTGCTTATTTAATATCTGCAGCAGCGGGAGAGCAGATCCCTGATCCTATCAATGTCTTGCACCTGAAGAAGTTCTATCCATGATGCCCATTCTGTCTAGGGGCACCCTTTGTACATACTTATTGATCCTGAAAAAATCGAAAAAAATGATATATTGTCAAAAATTTTAAAAATTAGATAATATCCTGAAAAAATGATCATCTTAGTGAAACGTAGCAATAGGCACTTTCATGTATCTCCAAAAAAAATTATATAATCCAAAAATACAAAAAAAGTAAAAAAAAATAGAAAAAGTGCCTTGGTGAGAACCTGGAAACAGGCGCCTTGGTAGCAAAAGTACCAAAAAAAAAATCAAAAATTGAAATAAAGATTCCAAGTGGTGAAAACCTGGAAATAGGTGCTACTTGAGGCCTTTGCACCCCTGTTCCTTAGCGCCTATCCTCGACACTTAGCCTTTCTCCATCATACCTTGTCCTTATTGCCTTGGTTTGGAATTGGTCTTTGTTTTTGTCTAGGGGACATAACTGTGTTAGGTTTGGTCTCTTGGATGCGTCAGTCTTTGGGACATCTCGCTAAAGGTATTTTTCAACACCACCGCAACTGTATTTTTCAATACAAACCCTGACATTGAGTGTTTTTCAACACTTATCAGTTTGGTCTTACCCAGTTCGGTCATGCAATCTTACCTGCTTGCAAGCATTCGATCCTTATCCTTAGAACTCAGTATCAGTTAAAACACTTAAATTTTTAAACATAACACTTAATGCTTGAGCTATGTCATGATCTTTTCTTTGTGTGCTGACTGTTATTGATTTTTGTTGAGTGTCCTTGTCTAATAAGTCTCTCCAGTATGTATAGCTAGAGGAATTGGGGCATGGGGCATGTTTTTATTTTCTTTCTGCTTGTGGGTGTGGTCTTGAAACTCTAGAGTGTCTCTTGTTTTCCCCTTGAAACACTTAGGATATTTGAGGCAACATCCTTGACTATTCTTGCACAACCGTTCTTGTGGTCATCCCAACATCTATGCCTTGATGCGAGAGTGGTTTTCCTACATTAAATTGGGTAAGCTAACAACGAAGTCATCTTGACCTTTATGTCTTTGATGCTTATGTTAGAATCTTTCCACATTCCAATCTGATATAAATTACATTCATATCTTCATAGTTACACTTGTGACTAGTGATGATTGTGTGATTTTCTGATGTCTGTTAATAATGGCCCAATGATGAAAATAAGTTCCTTAACATTCTCTTATGAATGATGAACACAAGATCCTATGTTTCAGTTGCTCTATTGCAAGTACACCTTTGCATTTTCATGTAGCTTGCATTGTTAGAATTCATTTTATTTTGAATTTCTAGGCTGCATTATGAGTTTGAGAGGGTTTTCTTTCATCTTTCTTGTGGAGTTTTAATCAACTGTGGTCACGTTTTGATCTTCATTTCCTTATCTGTTTTCGTGATCTCAATCAAAATTTTCTATCTTAAACAGTTGATTAATTTTGGGGCATTCTCTTTCTTAAGGCAAATTCTCTTTCTTCTCTTCATTTCTTTCCACCTCTTCCAAACTTCTATCTTCCATTCACTTTCACCCCACTTCTTTTCTTCTAATTCAACCTTGGGGCATAATCTTTCATACTTGATGATCTACCTTGGTTCTGTGATCCTTATATCTTTCATCTTACATCAAGAAACTTATCTTTAGTTCGATTTGATCAAATTTATCAATTTGTTGTTTCTCCTCTATCTCATTTTGATTTCGATCACGAGGGGGCAGTACCTATCAAACTTCAATCCTTGATTCAGCTTTATCAATCCTATCAATCGCTCTGCTTGGGACAATCTTGATTGAGATTTTTATCATGGACATGTCAATTACCTATTTACAGGGGTGTTGACCTTGTCTTCTTCAATCATCTTATCTTTTTCCTGATGTGTTCCTGTCTGTCAATCACACGCCTAGGTTGTTTTGTGATCCTAAATCGATCTAACACTTCAACTTCATTCTTTGACTATATGTGTTCCCATAAAGATCACACATTAGTCAAAGAGGGGCAAATGTATGCACCCTAAAATGGTCGCTTAGACTATGGGCCCCATTTCTTCAATTTATCAAACGATGGAATCAATTTATCAATTTCCCGAATCAATGGCTTGCAACATTTTCAATTCAAATCAATTTTCTTGATCAAATCGTAATTAATTCAATTATTTCAATATTTCCTAAGGTTTTATCATTTCATCAATAATTTTATTTAATTAAAAGAAAATATCTCTTTTAAATAAATAAAATAATCTTATTTAATTAAAAGAAATAAAATAATCTTATTTAATTAAAAGAAAATCTCTCTTTTAATTAATTGATTTTATCTTATTTTAAAATCCCTATTTTAATTAAAAAATCTTGTCTTATTTAATTAAAAGAAAGTATCTCTTTTAATTAAATAAATAAAATCCCCTACTTCAAGCTCTTTTTTTTATAAAAAGGAAATAAATCAAATAAAAAAATAAAAAATCCTTGTTCCTCTACACTTTCCAAGTGGTGGGTTTTTTGTTTCTTAATCATAGCCTTTGATTTTGCCTTTTAAAGATTTAAATCATATGGATCAACCAAGATTTAATCTTCACCATTGCTTTATTTTCTTTTTTAGCCTCTTAATCTCCACCGTCCATTCTTCTTTAGAAGTAAGCCTCTTCTTCTCATTTGAGGATCCCAGGTTTTTATTGTTATGCTGCAGGTTTGGAGAGCAACTTTGGAGGAGAATTTGATCACTTAAGCTTGGATATTGCAACTTCTATCTTCTTGTCCTCTTCTCTCATGCATTCATGACAATCCATTTAGATTACTTTGCATTTGCATTTTAGATTAAATTCATATCTCCTTTCATAGATTAATCTTGCATTTGTATTTCCTTTCATAGAATAATCTTGCATTGTCATCATATAGATTAATTTCATAATTTCATTTTCATTTGCATACATACTTGATGATCATGGAGACTAGCATTCTTGCTTTTCCTCTTTGAATCTCTTGTTTTATGGTGTACTTGCAGGGGCACAGACTAGGTCAATCTGAGGGCCTTCATTACAAACCCTTGCACTCCATGAATAGAGAGCTATGAATCACCATTTGAGACCTCATCCTTGAGCAATCTTGGATATAATGATTAATAGAAGTGTGACACATTTTTAGCACACAGGTATCACCTGCTTTTCAAAATCACACGTCAAAAGCTTAGGTGCTATTGTCAAAGCCTTGCTCAGATGGGCCCTTGAGCCAAATAGGGTTTCAAGATGGATGACTATAGGGGTGAGACACATTTGTAAGCTCAACGTTAGCAATTTGGGTGCACCAGATACAATATATACTATGTCTTGAGTAGCCAAAACCAATTGCTTCAAGAATTCAATCTTGGGCCTCAATAGCCTTTCCGCTCTCAGTGAAAGAATACATGGGTTAACAAGAATGAATCTTTAAAGCTTGTTTTCAGTGAATCCAGAATCTCTTAAGAGATGAATGACTTCTCTAGCATTCTAGTTGGATTTGGTCCTCAATAGTCATGGGTATCTTCTCATGATAGTTGTCACTTGAGAAGAAGAAAACCCACATTCTTTTGTTAAGAGATCTGAAATGGTATTGAATGGGGGTATGAAATGAGATGATGATGAGGAAAGTGATGAGAATGGCGAGAAAGTGAATGATGGAGAATGCAGTTTGATTGTTAGGGGAAGACATGACGAAGATTTCCTTGAACAAACTATACAAATGCATCTCCTAAATAATACGAATGACATTGTACCACAGTAAATTGCAGAGAAAATTTTGTAGTGTATCACAATGAATTGCAGCTACCAAATGCGTTGAAGAATACATAATCGAAAGGTTTCTTCTTCCAAGATTAGGGTTTATAGGAATCCACATAAATAAAGATGATAAAAACATTTATTAAGGAATATTTTCTTCCCCACATTTCTATCACACGATTTTCCAAACAATTGTAATTGGCTTTGAACTCAAGGCTAATATTAGTGTACATCGTTTTTATTAATTTATTTTGGATTTTTGTTTGGTATAATAGTTAAATTTTTCAAAATATATTTTTATATAATATTTGACATTTTCTATTGTATCTAACTAAAAATTTTGAGTTTTTTTTAGTGTTTATGTTTTAAATTTTAATACTGTTTTATATTAAATGACGAGGTATTTTTAACCTAGATTTTTTAGGTGAGGTTTCAAATAGGGGACTTCATTAATATGAACTCACATCAAAGTTGAATTGTCCAAATGTATGAGGAGGATCCTCAACACACTAGCCTAGTGAGGAATTGAAGCACAATCTAAAGGACTAAGTTCCTTGGCATTAATATCAATAGTTCAAACCTGCAAGCACACTAACCTAGAGGATCTAAAGCATAGTCTCTAGAGCATTAAGTTACTTGGAATGAAAATCAACAACATTGACATTAAGGTTCAAACTCGCGAGCACATTAAATCAATAAGATCACAAATCCCATGATCACAATAATCTAGTAGGGGTTTGGACATGGTGGCCACAACAAAAAGACCACAATGTAGCCATTGCACTAAGGAATGAACAGTTAAATTTTAATTATATTTTTAATCATCTTTTAATCTTACAATTATTTTTTATATTAAAAGCAGCCAAAATAAGGGGGCTCACCCATGAAAACAACAGGATGTAAAGCCTCAAGAAAAATAGTTACCCCACATTACCAACAAAAAGAAATAATAGCTTACAGGCAATCAATCCCTTCCCTTAGTATCAAAAACCTCGTCCACCATATAACTATCAGCAACATAACATTAAAAGAGTAAGTTTTAAGAATGTCACTAACAGTACCAGAATAACTACTAGTAACATCACCATAATAACTACTAAAACTTTTAAAAGTATCTACGACGCCATCATGGTTGTAAAGAAAGTTTTGTGACCAAGTAGTAGCAAAAGTAAGTGTCACACAAGGTTGGACCAAATCAAAATAACCCTAATGGTTCTCCTACTTGGTAGAAGAATAAAGAAAAGAACACAACCCACAACACGACCATTAATTTTCCTTTATATCCTTGATGGGCTTGGACATCAGAAGCCGAGTCCAATCCTCTATCAGGAATCAGAACAAGTTTGTGTTCTCATTGCCTCTAGCATCCTCCTTGTTCTCCTTCACCTATTACAACAGATATAATGTAGTACCAGAAGAGTGCATAACTTTGATGGAAAACTTAGCCATCATGGTGAAGCTCTTATCAAGCATTAGCAGCTCTTTTTTATCTTGTTTATTTCCTCTGTGTTGGTCACACACCCCACACAAGAGCCCATCTTCTCATTTTTTCCCTCATCAACAACACACTAAGAACCTTCAATTTTCCTCCTCAAATCCCCAACAAAATGTTTGCCTTTTTCCTTAGTACGAGAAGGGGAAGAGGTAGTTAAAGGGAAGGTACTTTTGTTACCCCCCTCCTTAGAAGCAATAGGACCACTAGTGTCATTTTTAAAACTAGCTGAAACATGAGTAGAGTTAATGTTGTTATTAGTCTGGGCTTCTTATTTGTCCCAAAATTTTCATTGTCCTTGGAAAAAGGATCCTCTTCATCTTCCTCCACATATCTCTCCCTCACCAATCTTTCCTTCTTTCACTGTTTAGCAGCAATTCTGTTAGATCTATAAGGTGTGTCACCAACATCAACATCAAAGTCCACAAGGTGAACACTAGGTTCTGTTTTGGGTTTTTTAGCATATGTGGGAGGAGCCTTCGGGACACTTTTATTTTTTTTACCAACATTTGGAGGGGTTTCTGATGGAGGGGCGCGGGGAAAATGATAAGGGGTGTTGGTGTTTTTATATTTTTTTTGTTCTCCACTGGGGGGTCCACAGAAGGGTAGGGGGAGGTGGGGACACCCTGGATAGTGACAGTTTTAGGAGGGCACATTGCCAAATGGAAGTTATAAAGTTTCAGCATAAGGCCCTGATGGAGAATGGTATAGTTTTTATTTTGGTTACGGCGTTCACGCACCTCCATGACAGTGTCTTCTAAGGAGGGCAGAAGGTAAAAGGGGAGAGAAATTAGGTCCTAATGATGGAGATGGTTCAGCAAGGGGAAATGATAATAATAGTAAACCCTAAAATGCCCTTTGAGAGTAAAATATTTCATAATGACCATACACACCTGATCCCAAGGCTCAAGAAGCTCCTCCTGGTTGAAGCCATCATGCAATTTGATAGGTTCTTCATTCTTTCTAAAGAATCCATTCAAGTTGGTTTTATTTGAAACTTTTCTCATTTTTTCCACTTCCTTCCCTCCATGGTAAGCCCCGTTGCCTGCACAATAACTTCTTCATTGATTTCAAAGGTGATACCACTCATAGTGACCTTCTTATCAGTCCAACTATTCACAAATTTCATTGAGTAACTTTCTCATCAGAACCAATCATGGATTTCATATAGGGCACAATGCCACCCTCATCCAAAATCATCCATACCTGAGAGTTAGTGTGGATGGTGTCCTCAATTTTTTCTGGCTTCACACGCACCATATTTCCCTCCATATCTAAATCTAAATTCTCCATAGTGGTGATGTAAGAGTAATTCAAAGTAGGAAATCTAAGGACGTTGCAGAGCTTATCCTTATAGCTTTGAATAAAATTGTTAAAATTACAAAAAATTCACAAAAGGAGGTAATAATTGTGTTCAATATCGCTTCCCAAGGAAAGCACACACCAATAAGGAATCATGTGTGAGAGGTCACATTCTAGGTGTTGGAGATTTTATTCTGAACAGTTGATTGATTGTATGTTTGTCATTGATGACAACATATAATACACAGTAGTACTTCTATATGTACTTATCCATATGATGACATGAAGACTAGCATGGATAAATACATGTTTACTATGCTATGTTCATACACGCAGACCCAAATATGAAGTTTCAGTAAAGATATGTAATTCTGTTATTGACGGTTACAGTTCTAGAGGAATAACGATTTAAGGCCGACGTATGTAATGTGTTGATCGAGTTGCGCCTATCTTCAGGATATGTGTGTGTATATTCATGATGAGTTATGAGTTTTTGATATTAATCTAAATGCGCTAAATGTGTTTCAAGAAGATTGAAATGTTATGGTCAATTTGGTGAAGCCGACTTAGTGAAGCGATGCGTCTGTTCAACATTGACTTGCGTGGTTGTAATTATGCTTGCGCACTTAGTAGAGCCAACAAAGATGTTATGAAGAGTTTTCTAACAGGTCCCATGATCTCATACTTGGAGTATGTACTTATAGAAGGTCATTTGTGATAAGAAGAGTTATGAAATCCAGAGATTGAAAAGCAGAGCAGAGTGTTAAAGTAGTAGAGCTATATTTATCATATGTTGATAAGATAGATATTGAAGTTGAAGCTTTCAGAATAAAGATAAGATTGTTGTAGTGCTTTACAAGAGGTTAAAGCATCGATGCACAAAAGGAACTGATCAGACAAGCAGTGTCACAAACAATAGTTCACCTTGTTGATACATTGTGTATCAAATAACCACAAGGTTGTAGCCTTCACCTCTTGGACAGTGAGTCCTCCACCCCTAAAAGGGTTATTGTAAAAGACTCCTAACAGGGTCAGACCCTTAACCAGGTCACTATACTACTGCATTGTATTGTACAACTCCTAATAGGGTTGAAATATCTTTTAACAGGGATTACTACAAATAGTATAGTTCTTTGTGGGTACTAATTCCCACTGGGGTTTTTACCATTTGGTTTCCCTATAACCAAATTGATGTGTTGTGTAATGTGTTATCTGAATGTGCATTTAATTTATATCAATCTAGATTAATAAGTACAAAAGATTTAAAAGTTTTTGATAACTGATTCACCCCCCCTCTTAGTTATCTCTGAAGTATCCTGACAATTGGTATCAGAGCCAAGTGACTTGGAAAAGAAGCCTAACAACTTAAGGTAGATCAAGATGTCTTACTTCAGAAAAGACAACCCTAAGTTCGATGGAGAGAACTATTTGGATTGGAAGAACAAAATGATAACACATCTACAGTGCATTGGATTTGAGATCTTTGAGATTGCTACACAAGAGGTTGTAATTCCATCTCTGAAAGACCTT
>MU227929.1:295388-313913 GCA_018584345.1 Thuja plicata
CTCTCTCTCTCTCTCTCTCTCTCTCTCTCCAAGGGCCCAATAGTGTCAACACACTGTTCTTGGAGATGTGGTGGAATTTTCCCTTGGTGGTGGGGACCCCTCTATTGTATTGCCTGGACAATTGTACGTCGGCAAAGGAAGAAGCACTTTGTAGTCAATTCTTCTTCATCCAATGTTGTAGGTGTGATGTCTACCCATGCTTGATGTGGGCTACTAGTCGTGCATCTAGTCTATTGTCAATCGTCCTTTCATGACTTTGTTGTATTTTGTTTTTGGGAGAACCTCTGCTATTGTGTTGTGGTTTATAAGGGTTAGTCCCCTTGTTCGGCTACTTTAATAATCAAAAACATCCACATACCCTAATTTGTACACGTCAATATCTAATATGCATTTTTTAATTTTTCTATAAACAAAAGATCACTTTGTATGTGACATCATAGCATAAAATTATTGTTTAGGCTCCTAGATAATAACAAGAAATGTGGGGTGAGTGATTATGCAAACATAAGTCATTAAATGGACATTTCAAAATGTTGGTTGAACCTATATATAGAAAATTCCCGATAAACTTTAACAAATTCTTTGATTAATGTTTTCAAATATATGAAAATGGACTTGAATAAATTTTCCACACAGTCGGTGTTTCTTCCACTCAAAGACAATCTATTGCTTTAGATTCTAGATATGAAGCATTTTTCATAGTCATTGTTTAAAAAGATATTGTATTTCAAGTAATGGCATAGGTAATTATTTTTAAAATGATGTTAATTTTTTTTTAGAGTTTTCACCATGAAGAATTTGTGAGGGAAAGAGAAGGCATTTAAATAGATTTACGAGGCACAAAAGAACAAGCAAAAAGTACAATCTAAAGATAGTGGATGCAATTATATACAATTCTATAAATATACAATATACATACACAACTTTATATACAACTATTTGCACATATATCACCACCCATTTACTGCATTACATTTGTTGGTATGGAAAATATGTTATGTTTGGAGGTATGACCAATGGGTTCATTATTAGCATTGATCTTATTTTCAATTTATGTATTAGTTAATAATATAATTGAAAATAGGTTTATGGGAAGGATCATCAATTTTCCAGATACATAAAAATATAGGAGGTAGTAGGAAGATTCCTAAACTTATTTTCATTCCCTTAATAAGAAAAGCATTGAAAAACTTTTAAAAATAAAGTTTATTGTTAAATTTGTTATAATTTGATATTTGTGTAATTTATTTGAGGGATTGGATTTATAAGTCAAACTCTATAACAAGTGTAGATTAAAAATATTACCAATTACATCTTTGACTTAGGTGCCTATATTAATAGATAAAATTATACCAAGTATAGACAAATATCATGTCAAAAATTTAATGAAAGTATCCATATAGTTTTCTCTTGTAATCAATTTATTTTTGGGGTAAATTATAATAATTGTTCCATCAACCATTTGTAATAATTCATTCATGGAAGACAATTCAAAATTGTATAGTAGTGTTTTGATCTCAATCCACAAGAAATAGTTAAAGTGCATTTATAGAATGTTGTATGCATTTTCCGGGTGTGAGTCATCAAGTGTAAATTAAAAGAAAATTTGTTTGTGGTTTTCTAAAAATGAGGAGTACAAGTAATTCAACAAAGATGATTACCGAAACAAATTTTTTTTTTTAAATATGTTGGCAATTAAATTATTTGATATCTATATTAATTATGGATCAGGAAGCCTAAATTTATTTGCAATACTAAGTTACCTCTATGTTGGCTATAAGTAGATAAGTTTTAAACTTATGCATGTTCAAATCCTAGAGAAAGAAACTTTAGAACACATGTACTATGGAAGTTAAAAGGACAACCATGTTAATGGTATCAACTAATAGAAATCATTATAGATATATTTCTTTGGACAATGGGTATATTAGTCCCAATACATTATTATTTTTATAAGTTAGCATATTGTAAAAGAAAATTCATTGGGAAGGTACCAGGGATAACTTTAAGAAACCCCCTCCTATGAAAAAGTGTAAAGTCCTGGTGAATAATACATTAATTTAGGTGGAAATGTTTCTTGACGATGGCGAATTTTTTTCCCAATCATGAAAATAATATAAAGGCGAAGGTGATTTTTTCCCTGCCCAATGAAAATTCCATAAAATCTTGGTGAATAATACATTAATATGGGGAAAATATATATTGTGTGAGGCGAATGATTTTTCGTTGAAGGTAAAAAAAATAATTGTGTTGGCGAATTTTATGTGGCTTTTGAAAAAATATATATTTTTGAGGCAAATGATTTTTTGTTGAAGGTAAAAAAAATATTTGTGCCGGTGAATTTTATGTGCCTATTGAAAAAATCTATATTATTTTGGCTAATCTATCGTTAAGTAAGGGAAAAATAAATAATTTATTGGCGATTTTCAAAAGCTGGGACTTGTCAATGCATCAAGTGGGCCAATGGTAACTAATAACTTGTTTGCAGATTAAAAACATGTTGGTATCCATAAGTACAAAAAGTTACATCGACACACAACCTAACAGTAACATCCATCATTTTATAATGTTAAATGTCTAATTTGAGACCGTTTGATGATCCTATATCAATAGCTGAAGTTTAATTTCGGCCCAATTTCTTGAAGGAAACAAAGTTCTCCAGGAATTCACCGGAATAATGACAGGTATCAAATTAATCCGCACCATAACTATTATCTAATTAATGCAACATCACGTAATGACATCATTATTTACACTTATCAAGTCTTACATCTGTTTGGGTGGACGGTTGATAATGTATCACAGTTGTCGTTAATAAAATAAATGTTTTATCACTAACACTAAATCTCACTAAATCTGGCTATTTCTAATTTCACACACTCGCGCTTTTAATATGAAAGATTTATAGAATTTTGAAGGACAAATGAATTAATTGGGTTAGAGAAAGAATTGAGGGCTATTTAAAGATGACCTACGATTCCTTCTTCTTCAATTCTCGTTTGGTTTGGGTCTGCCTTGCTAGTGCTTGAAATATTGCCTCTGGTTTAGGTTTTTAGGTGGACCGTGTTAGTTGTTTTTTGAAGATGGACACTCCTATCCATTTGATAAGCACATCTGCGGAGGAACAAAAGGCCTTTTTGGGCCCGGTCTCAAACCAAACCCTTGAATCAGTTTGCAAGGAGTTTGGAGCCTTAACAAATGAGGTTGTGAGGATGGTGTTGGGCCGTGAATTTTTTGGGAAATGTCGATAGGTACCAAGTTAACATGGATATTACGTCCCATTTTTTGACATCTCTTTTGGACCTCGGGGGAGAGAAGGTGGATATGCTCCTTCTATTAAGGAAGATATTCAAACATGAATTCCTGGGTGGCATTGTTGAGGTTGTTGTTTATGCACAATTAGGGGTGGGGATCCCTTGGGCAAGTGATTTACACAAGATTTTTGAGTTAGAGGAATATGTGGCCATTCAACCTTTTCTATTAAACTTGGATTTTCAGCAGTTGACGTGCCATGGGAAATGGAAACGGGTTGGTAGGGATTTTCTTTGCAAATGGTTTCTGTTGGATGACTTGGTGGACTATGAGTATGAATGGTTATATGAATTCACAGAGCTTGTCATCTTTGAAAAGTTCTACTTAGAAGGAGGGGAAAATTCTTAGTGTTATGTCCCTATGGCCTCGAGCTAAAATTTTGAAAATTTCACTCTAGCATGTTTTTGTCTTTAATGTTTTGTAGGGACTTCAAGTTTCCGAGTCCAAAATTTTGAATATTATAAATTTATAGAAAATATTAATGAAAGTTTGCAACTTCATTTCAGTTTGTTTTTTTGGATTTAATTGTAAAATATGTATGTGTGACATATGTGATTTTATAATTTGTGAAATTGAAAATGAACCAAACAAATGTTAAATTATTAATGTATGACAGTATGTTTATAGTAATAACTTAATATTACTTAACTTTTGCATGTATATGTCACATGTGTGACTATGCGACTACCGAATTATGAAAGTTTAAAGTAGTTATTCTTTAAACTTCTAAAATTAGAAAATACCAAATGGCAATTCATAAAACATCTAATAATTACTATTTCTGGACTCCCAGTCACGTCAAGTTAATAGTCTAAGTTAATATGGCCTGGCCTCTTTGTTAGCGGAGTTGTTTGTCGTCACTGGCAACTGCAAGTGGTATGTACATTTGGCAACTGCACATTGTATGTACATTGTATTATCAACTATGAGCATTGATACCATCAACACGTACCTTAAACGTGTTTGTTTAGAACCCTAAATTGTAAATGTATTAATCGAGACCATTGATTGATCGTAGATCAATGGCTAGAGCTTTATCTCGGGCTGATTTTTGCAAGAAGTCTGTGGAATGGACACGTCACAAGGTTGGCATGATAACTTGCAATAAATGAATGTGACAGTGACATTCTTTATCCATTAGGCAATTCACACGGTTTCCAAAATTGTACTAGTACAAACTGTAGTGACTATATTAGTAATTTCCTACACTCCTGCATTAATGCAATTAATGGTAATGATTTACCTAAAGATATGGAAGATATGGAACAGGGATATTAATAGACATTCTTACTTTCTTCTTCATCAATTTTGATTTGCTTTTTCCTTTCAGCCTCGACCCTCTGGTTTTAATCTTTTAAGTTTTTGAGTTTTGAGATATGTGATTCTATAGATTTGTAGATTTAGGTTTTTAGTTTAGGCCCTAGGGTATCGAGGCTCTGCGAGTAGAGATGGACACACCAATTAGGTTGAGAACCACATCCACTGATGAGAAGAAGCCCTTTTTGGGTAGGATACTAGACAAAGTTCTCACTTCTATTTGCAAGGAAGTGGGCTCTTTCATTAACAATGTTGTGTTGATGGTGCTCGGCCATGAGTTCATTCACAACGAGAAGAGATACCGCGTCAGCATGGACATTACGTCCCACTTCCTGGCATCTCTTCTTGACCTTGGAGGAGAGAAGGTAGACATGGTTATGCTTATGTGGAATGTTTTCAAGTATCAATTTTTGGTGGACGACGTCCATGTCGTTGTCTTCATAGAGCTGGGGTTGGGTATCCCTTAGGTTGATGAAATTGAAAAGCTTATCCAATGAGGGAGAAATGTGGAAAGGAAACCCTTCCTACTAAACCTTAATGAAAGGCAGCTGATGCGGCATCGGAAGTGGGCGCAGCTTGGGAGGGACTTCCTGCATAAGTGGTTTCACCTCGATGAATTCAGGGAGATTATCCTCCAAAGAGAATTCTTCAAAGATGGAGATGAAAACCCTTAGTCTTTATGTTCTTGAAATAGGGTTTCCGCAGATGAAAACCCTTAGTGTACTGTCTATGGGGGTTTTCGCATTCCATTTTGTTTTTTTGTTATATGATTAACCAGTGCCCTTGTGGCAACTAATTTTGTAACTGTTTGGAATTGGATACTTCCCATTTTGTAGTGTTTACAAATTATGGTACGACTAAAGTATATTATAATATTAGTGATGTAAATTTTTGAACTAATTATAAGTTTAAAGCAATTATAAATTATGGTTAATTTATGATTACATTGCCAAATTGATGTGACTGTGAATGTGTGATTTATTTAAGATTAATATCTTAAATTTTCCATGTCAAATGACAACTGTAATTATCATTATGTTGTGTACTTTTTATGGGGTTTCCACATTTTATTTTGTTTTTTTGTTATATGATCAACCAGTGCCCTTGTGGTAACTAATTTTGTAACTGTTTGGAATTGGATACTTCCCATTTTGTAGTGTTTACAAATTACGGTACGACTAAAGTTTATTATAATATTAGTGATGTAAATTTTTGAAATAATTATAAGTTTAAAGCATTTATAAATTATGGTTAATTTATGATTACATTGCCAAATCGATGTGACTGTGAATGTGTGATTTATTTAAGATTAATAACTTAATTTTTCCATGTCAAATGACAAATGTAATTATCATTATGTTGTGTGCAACTGCGACTGCCAATGTGGAATTGTAAGTTTAAAGCATTTATAAATTATTGTTAATAATAAATTAATGAATAATTTAGACAGTTATGTGTGAATGTAATATTTTAATTAGTTATTTTTATATTAGACAGTTTCAATATTTAATCTTATTTAAATTTAATAAAGTTTTGGCAATCCTATTTGGAAATCATGACACGTGTACACACACAATCAGACGACACGTCAATACTCACACAATCGGTGTCAGTGTCATCCAATAAATATATTCAAATTAAATAAATGGGACCCGCCAGTGCCACACATGATAGTGACTGAGCAACGACGTATGGTGTATTTCAGGTTGAAAGGGAAAAGAAATCCCATATTTGTAATCCTATTCTAAAATCACGACATGTATACACTCACACAATCGGATGACACGTCAACACACACAATCGGTGTCATCTGATAAATATATTCAAAGTAAATAAATGGAACCTGCCACACATGATAGTGAGCAGAGATCAATAATGTACGGTCGTTGGTGTATTTTGGGCTGAAAAGGTAATGAGATCCCATTTTTGTAATCCTACTCCAAAATCTCGACATGTGTACACTCACACAATAGGACGACACGTGGCCACTCAGATAATCGATGTCATCCGATAAATATATTCAAAGTAAATAAATGGGACCTGCCACACATGATAGTGACTTCCAGGGACCGTTGGATGAGCAAGATCAACGAGTAGAGATCAATGACGTACAATGTATTTCAGGCCAAAAGCGAAAAGAAACCACAATTTTGCAATCCTATTCCAAAATCACAACACGTGTACACTCATTCAATCGATGTCATTCGATGACCACCGAACGACCAAAAGATAAAGGAAGATTAAAAGAAACCAGTGACCGTTGGATGAGCACAGATCAACGGCTCGTGGTGTATTTTGGGTCGAAAGGGAAAGAAAGCCATTTTTCTTGCAAACCTATTCTGAAATCATGACATGTGTACACTCAGCTTAGTTTAATTAAAATCATAATCAAAGTAAACGAGTAACTTAATATTTAATAAGCAATAAGATCAATTTGACAGCAGACCAAACAATTAAGTGACACGTGTCCTAGTGACCTCAGATATCTGGAGTAGACTGTAGCAATAAAAGTTAATAGTGACATTAAAAGTTAACACCAGTGATGAGTCACGACTGACTATTCAGTACTACTCAATATTGTACAATTTTAACCTAATTTTTTATATTTTTAGTTCTTACTAGTATACGGTATTGGAGACTTAGAAAGGGGTTACGACTTCTAGGTTGGGGATTGAGGAATGCAATAGAGTCTCTCAGCTCTCTGCCCACTCACAGTCTGCACAAATTGAATTTCTGGGTAAAATACTAAACACCCACGTCCCGCCCTTTAAATATTTCAAATCTAGAGGTTTACTGTTTATATTGTAGTCATAGAATAAGGGTTGAATTTTCAAACACGCCTGTAAATTGTAGTTGTCACCTGTGTAGAATTTTTTGATTTTTCGTACAAGTAAATAGTAATACCAGTATACCATGGTCCACAGACCATGATGGGAAAATAAAATACCAAGAGTACGAGTAACAGGCAAAGAAAGGAAACAGAGATAATAGCCTTCCAAAAACTTGTTAAAACACTAGGTTTCACTATTGAATTCCATGATATTTTTGATCTTGTTATCCATGGAAATAGGGGAATCATGGAAATTAGATTTTCACTTGAAAATAAGTGGAACGACCCAAAGAGGGATTCAAAATTTTGTCCATATAACAGCACGGTAAGGGAAAAGACCAATAAAATTGCATCGTGGGTTGTTGGTTCAGCACGCATGGTGTTACCTCAAGTATTCCCTTGTCCAAAAATTGTCATGCTTTGCGCTGAAAACTATGATGAAAATAGAAAAGCAATTGTCAATAAAAATACCCAAGAGGTAATTTTGTCGATAATCGAGACTGAATTTTCTAGTCTATTGGACCTAGGGTTTGAAGCACAAAACTCAAACGTGCACATTGACCTGGGAAAGCTGGCAAAGAATTATGAAAAAATAGATGCAAAAGAGAAATATTCGTATATCAGAGGAATAACAAGTAGTTCTAGTTTGGGTCCAAATCATAAGCCTCCTTATGATTATGGTATTTTTGTGCAATGGGTTCATGATAGTATTACCTTGCTAGCATTTTGTTTGGGATTCGATAGTAACAAAGAAGTGGGTGCCAACATTCTTCAAATGATTTTTCATATTCACTGTGAAACAGAACCAGTAAAATATAATTTTATTGAGCACACTATTCATTGCATGAAAGAACAATTAATAATGATTAAAAGAGGTTCACAGAAGACATTTAGGTTCACAACCTACTTGTGCTATCTTCTTTTAGCAAAGCATCGTGCAATATTTCAGACAAACAAGCTTCAAAGTCAGGTCCAAAAGGTAATATATGAATGGACACCTCAGATAAGGGTGAGTGATAACAGAAGGAACTATAAAAATTTTGTAGACTTCTTTTTGGCACCAATATATCATAAAATTACAGGCACTATGTTTCCTAGATTGCCTGTGTCTTGTAGAGATTGCATTCAACTCGAAAGTCAAATACAATTGGCTGACTGGTACTTAATGGAAGACTACACTATGTTAAGGTTTTACGGTTCACTGGTATAACCCTACAAACTTCCAATACATGTTACATAGAGGGTATTTGCATTGGAATAAGTTCAGCAGATGGAGAGCACAGATGTACTCTTTAATGGTCAGCAAAAGAAAATGATATTTCCTTTCTTGCCTTTCTCATTGGGAGGGTTCACATTTGAGAGAAGAGGATTCAATGTGGCAGAGGCTTTTTTTTTCAATTTTTTGCTTTGTTGTTGACAGTCACTAGCAGTATGATCCACTAAACATAATTGGAACAAAGCTTAGAGCAAATGGGAGCTCCGCAAGAAAATCTCAACATGAGAGTATGCCACTGATAGAAAATTTTAAAAACATGGATTCCAGGGACGAGGTCAAAAAAGAGATGGAGAAATACACCGATAAAAATAGTATTTCAATACAAGAATTATCATCACAAATAATGGCATTGCACAAGAAGAAAGCAAAAGTGCAGGACAATACATCCTACAATTTCTACCAGCAGGCTACTCAACCATCTACAAAAGTTATTTCAACCAAAATATTGTAGCAATTTAAAGATGATAATTGGACTGCAACCAAAATTAAAGATTTTTGGGAAATGAGGAAGAATCTCGACGAGCCACAGACCTCTGCAGATCTTTATGAGCTGGAGGAGGATGAAATATTCAGCGATTTGTGGAATGCAGAGCATCCTGGTCAAGCACATCCTAGTGATTACAATATTCAAGATTCTGATCTTGAAGTTGGTGGGGGGGATCCTGTGACAATTTCTACTGGAGTTGGTGACTCCACAAAATAAAAATATGTGAAAGGGGAAGATATGGTAGAAAAAATGGGTTTTCCAAGTAGGGGTGGTCTGGGTCCCATAGGAGAATGGAATTGGTATCCAATTTCCACACCCGCTCCACCAAAAAGTGGTAGCCACCAGTAATTGGAAGTTCATCAAAAAAAGGTACTACTCAGTCTCATATCCTTGCACCTTCATTTGTTCTAGCTTCAAATCTAGTTCCACCTTTGCCAAGCACTCAAATTCAATCTGAATCAAGTGCCACTACCACTGGTGGGGATGGCATGGGTAGTACTAGTGGTGCGAAAAGGACATTACAAGTACAACTAGGCATGAAATCAGTGGATCCCATAGATCAAGGCAGTGTAAAGAAGTAAAAGGTTATGACAACAATGCCAATGGTGTCTTTGACTGTGAATCCAACAATTGCCACACCTTCAAGTTCAAGACAAAACCCTCCAAATAGTCCAAATACTACACTTGTAATGGGTCAGGGTGTTACTATTACTAATCCTCATGGTGCAATTATTAGAACCACGGGTGGAAGCTCATACATCGCTACAAGTTCTATTTCACCTTTCAAACATTCAATTGTGTCAGAAAACCCTGATTTTCGTTACAATGATTTTGTAACTAACTTTGAACAAACAAAAAATAGAAATAGACAAAATACTAAGACATTGAAGAGGGATGCAGTTGCTGCATCTCGTGATGCAGAACCTACATCGAATAGGTTATTTCCCACATATGACCCAAAGAAAGAAATGATGGAGTTCATGGTTGTTATGCCTCCAGCTAGAGATAACAATCCACCAGAGAGTCAGATAGATCCATCTGAATTTCAAGTTAGCACCCTCCAAATGGATTTATCAAAAATTAAAAATGTGGACAAGATAAATGTGTCAAAAATGACCAACCAAGTTGCCTACAATTCAGTGATGAAGTTGGAGAGAGAGAATGGAAAGCTTCAGGGTAGAATAGAAAGTTACAGGTAGACCTGGCAAATGAAAAGGCAAAGGAGAAAGCAGCAGATAATAGGTGCAAAGAATTAGAGAAAAGGATAAAAAAATTCATCCTCTAAAGAAGCAATTGTTCAACAAGAACATATGGAGGCAGAACTGAAATTTGTGAAGAAAAAATTGGAAGAGAGCAATAAAAATTTTGAGGATGAAAAAGCGTCTTCATTAAGTTTATACAAAAACATGGAGAGGGCGACACAATTAAAAAATAAATTAAAGAAAGAATTGGAGGATGAGAGGGTAAAATAAAAATAGTGGGAAGATAAAGCAAACCAGTCAGAAGATGAAGCAGAGAAAATAAAAAAATAGAGTGAACACCAGTTGTCAGAATTGAGAGAAAAGCTAAAGAAGGCAAATAATACAATTAAAACTTACGAAAACAACTTGATTGACCAAATGAAAAATATAGTCAAGAAAATAAAAAGAGACCTTTGGGAGAAAATAAAGGTGACTGGTGATAAGTTATGTGATTGGTTTGAATTGAATTAAAGTCTTAGAGATATTTATGGGAAGCTCAAAGAGCACATTGAGAAGAACAAAAAAATTTGTCAGAGAGAGAAAACTTCAAAACATATTTTGCATAAAATCAACTCAATGAGTGACAGGCATTTGGCAAGCAAGGGAATTAATGACCGCGCTCTTGCATCAATAAAAGAAACCTCTATCTTACAAAACTGTCAGAAACTAAAGGAAGTAGAGGAAACTCTTGCCTTATTTGAGATAAAGCTCGCCAAGGTGAATCAAACAACAATAGAAATGATAGGTCATGGTTTGCCGAGTCCTGGTCCTAGTAACTCATTAACAAATTTCATTGGAAGAGAAGAGAAGCTTACAAAAAAAGGTTGGAGGGGACAATGACGACTGATTTAGGCAAGCTTCCTCAGGACACAACTCATGAAGGCATTGCAAAGTGCATCAAACCATTGAAAAATTTAATAGCAGTATTGGAAGAATCATTGCTTTCAAGTCATTCTAGCAAGTATGAATGGATGACGAGGTTGCAGGTCATCCATATAACTTGACAAGTATGAACCTTCCAAACGATGCAGAATGGAGCTTATTAAACAAACTAGCAGAATCATCTAAGAAAAAATAGTATGTGAAAGTACTTTCAGTTTCAATCATCTCTATATTATTTATCTATTACCTTGAATTGAGTTAAAAGTAACAAGTTTGAACTTTGTTTTTTTAATATGATCAATGTAGCAGATGCTATAATGCTATTGCTAGTTTACTAAACTGGCCTATCAAATGCAGAAATGTACAGTTATAGAGATGGTGTACTGGTCTTGACTCTTACTGATTTTGATTTTGAGACTTCACATTAGGAAAATTGACCTAAAGCTTTTATTGCTCCCTTGTTTCTATAAAAGGGAATTCAGGGTCATTAGCTAAGGGTAATGAAATGGAAATTTTGTATTGACTCTTGAGTCATAATTCATTGTCAATTCACTTTTGCAAACAGAATCACACAAAGTTGTGTTCTACTTCTTACTACTATTAATGAATGAATTGTTACATTGTGTCATATTTGGAAATAAATTAATGAGAATCTATATTTCTAAGAATTGTATCATATGAATTGCTATGTTTAAAAAAAAAAAAAAACTTTAAGAATTGTACCATATTTAAGAATTGTACCATATTGATATGAGCTGAATAATGCAAAAGAAAACCATTATTATTAATTGTAGAATTCATGAGATTATAACCACATTCATGTTTTTTAATTTTGACATTCGAATATGATATTATAAATGATTGATGAATGATGATGAGATACAGAAACTGATAGTAGACTACAACAAAAATTTTAATAGATACCTCGGACTTGCTACTTCTATAAAGGTTCAAGATGCCACATCATCTCATTATCGGGATCCTCGGATTCATCGCAATCAACTTCATAGCCTCCTTGGTTCTTCGATATGTTTTCTGCACTCTACATACCTCCACTTAACTCAATTTCAACGCTAGCATTACCAGTACCAGTACATGAGTCAATGACAGTCACATCACTATCTCTAGAACTCCCACTTTGGTTTGAAATGTTGCCCAGTCCTCTTCTCTAACATTTATTCCTCCATAATTGCAGTGCCCTGTCGTAAGGAAAAGTATGAACTTCATACCTGGATGTATAGAGCCTCAAGAAATTTTCCAAATTCTTGTCTAGTTTGTTTCTTAGCTTTGACTTTAGGAACCCCAAAGCACTGAAAACTCTCTCATCCTCCACCGACCCCAATATCATGGTCAGACATAAATCAGCAAGCTTGAAAAATTCTGATATTGAATCAATCAACATTTCGCTCTCAGCTAGATATTTCCAAAGCCTTGTTGTCGATCCATCTTCGTGGGGGTTCTGCATAATATTATATTGTTCCCTCATTGTCTGTGAAAAATGGCCCAATTGTTCTCTCAAATGAGATTCATCTAAAATTCCATTTAGAGTTACTCCATTTAACTCTTTGGTTTTGCAAAAATGATCTATCAAAGCTAGTAGCTTATCTCGATAATCCTTCAAATTGTTCATCTTCCAATATCGAGGAAACACAATAGACATGGATTCAAGTAGTTTGAGTGGAGGGAATCTTACTCTAATCTCTGAGGAAAGATCATAGGCAATGCGCTTCATAGAAGCAGTTACAGACTCAACGATCTTGGTAAAGTCTTCCCTTTTAACACTTGATAATCGCTTCATTTTGTTCCTTCCTGGTTCCCGGGACTTGACCCTGGCATAGTAGTATGTATTGGTATCTCATCTCTGCGTACTTCTACACATAACTCCCCATTTACACCGATCTTTAAAAAGTTGTCAGGATAGTCCAAATCTATGATTTTAAGCCAACTGGCAAAATTTACATCATCACATGATTGATAGAGATTTTCTAGCATCATGCATGTCAATTTACGAAGCGCAACATATTCTGCAATATACATTGCTCTTTGCTGGGCCTTTTTCATTATATTTCTCATTTCCTCCAGCAGGGGGAGAAGACCTGCTAATGTTAAGAGTGTCTCTACATTACTTAACCTTCGCAGCAGCTTAGGAAATTTGGGTAGCCCTGCTTCTTCACAACTTGAGTTCATTAGACCAAGCAATGATTGATATTCTGAAAACACTCGATGCGCTGGTCCATCCAAAGAGATCCATCTAGTATCATTATCCTTCAGAATCTTGTTCCCATCGGTTAGTCCTTTGGCAAAGTGTTGAAATTCCCTCAATCATTTTGGACTTCGACAAAAGTATTGGTAGAGCTCTTTGATTAAAACTTCAATTTTTTGTACTGTACCATGCTTGCTGACAACTCCAAAAGCTAGATTCATTATGTGGGCCATGCAGTGAATGGGAGTAACATAGGGCACACAAGAAGATTGTATCCTTGTGCAAAGACCGCCCCTGTGGCCTTGCATTACTGAAGCTCCATCCGCTCCAACACACACCAACTTATTGGCAATAGTCATGTCATTTATACCTCCATATTCAATTAGAGATCTCTTTACTAGTTCAAATAAATTTTCAGCTGTCGCATTTTCCTTGATTTTAGCAACAGTTAGTAGATGAGGTTGGCGGACAAAATTGTGTACAGTATAAACATGCATGCATACCCACAAAGTATTATCTACTGTTGTAACCTCGTCTAAAGACAATGCAATAAAATTTGACTCTTTAATTTTTGCCTTTAGATCCTCTTTTCAACATCGGCAAGACAATTTGCCCATTCCCATCCACTATTTACTAACCAGTGATTGTTAGGATAGTTACGAACTTTTAGAAAGTGTAATAAAGCACTCAATGATGGGTAGTTTGTCATAGGACGCCCTCTGCTCAAAATATTAAAAACAACACTTAACTGAACAACTTTTCCCATTAGTTCTACTTCCAATGCTTTTTCAAAACAAGCTTCAATAAAGCCTTTAACTTGAGTAGGCTTTGTCTATATATTCAGCTAAAATTCATATAATTCTGCATTCCTAACATGCAGAGATTCATCCTTTGTTTTCCATCTTATCACTGATTTTTCAACTCCATCTATGGTTTTCTTTTCGTAAACTTTACCCACATGCTTCTCTATGGTGTCAAATTTTAACTGCAACCTCTTTTCCTTCTTATTTATCTTGGTGCAAATCTTACATCTACATTCTACCGGAGGCTGACCTTTAATTAGATTTTCCACTGGTGCAATGAATGGATACTTTGACACCCATTCTATTTGAAAATTCCTTGACAACTCCCACTTCCAATCATTTTGTGATTCCTTATCCTTCTTTGAATTGTTTTTTATTTTCTTTTTCCTTGCACCATCATCATCTCTGACATTCTCAGTCCCATCCAAGTCGATTATATCATTATGGCTACTCTGGGTATTTAACTGAAAATCCTCTTCAAGTTCATCTTGATCTGAGATATCAAGTTCGCCTACTTCTTCAATATGTCGTGTACTTTCAAGTTGTGAATCTTCAAAATCTACTTGTGATGAAGCAGCTTCCCGATTTTGGACAGAAACATTTCCAACACCATGACCAAAGTACGATGATAAGGTTCTGCATTTTGTTGGCCTCTCTTGGCTTTCCCCACTTGCAGGAGCCTTACCCTTATTCTTGTTCGACATCTCCATTCTCCAATGACTTCCACTACAAAAAAAAATGTTAAATTGTTGAAGACATCGAATAAGAAGTGACAATAAACTATATTATATATAAATATGATTCTTGATTTATTGGCCCTAAAATCATGTTTGAGGTCTCCCTGGTCACCAGTGTTAGCAAACTGGTTACCACTAAATAATATGAACTCAAAACTACAAAGTCACAAAATAAGTATCACTTACCTTTGCCTCAAATTACAGTCACTACTCGCTACTCACCAATGCAGTATGTAGATGCACTCAACACTCAGAAACTTTGCTATCGATCAAATGTTTTTATACTATCCTTATTTGGCGAATGCAGCGGGAGGTATTAGGTCAAGTATACAAATTTGGCAAAGCTCGCGTAATTTTAACACGTCTTTCGTTATTTGCGAGGTGATTATGGGTCATCCAATCCAAAGTATGATTAATAAAGTTGGCAAATTTGGGTCGGGTTGAGACACACGTCTGCAAAATGGCAGGAAAATTTGGGGCTGCCTATAAATATATATGTATAAAACTATTGGCAAATATAGGCCGTCCATTTGGGGTCACGTATTAATTATAGGCAAATTTTGAAAATTTACGGGGACCAAAAATTAGATTCGATTGGTGATAATGTGTCAGAAAAGTAGAAAATTAAATAAAGCGATGGGCGATGGGCCCGGGCATTGGACCCAATATTAATAATTGGCGGGCGATGGGGTGAATCTAATATATGAAAAAAATTGCCAATTCCCTGCTCACCAACATGCGACATTCGCCGATTGGCAAATAATCGCCACTAAATTTTTTCCTGGAAGGCACCTATCATGAACACAAAATGTCCAATTACATCAACCCTTTATTTCAAGGAAAACCTATCTCACAACTTCATTTTTATCAAGTCAAGAGGCCAAGATGGGCTTGCAAAAGAGAAGGAATGAAATAAGATTAGAATAGGATATGTCTGAATTGAATCTTCCCTAGTGATATTAAAAGTATATTTTACATTACATGGGAATAAGAGATTTAGATAACTTAATTTGGGCAAGTACCATATAATAATGTGTTTATCTTGAAGACATATTCATATGAGTTATGTGCATTATGGCCAATTTTGTGTGATAAATTTGTAGTTCAATTTCAAAGATATTCCACACAAATTCATCTCTTTGATACTATAATTAAATACACTATGTGTTATGAATTTAAAAACTAGGACTCATCCTTAGACTGGTTGATTAAATATATGTTTAGAGAGTCCACACTTTGGACGAGCCCTTGAATTATTTTTCAAGCTAGTTTTTAACCTTATCCTATCTTCCTTGTGAGTATCTTTATTCTTATTTTGTACATTTGAAGTAATATATCCAAGTTGCAAATGATTAGGCTCTTGGCTAAAGGAGGTGTGTTTTCTTGGCCTTCATTACTCCAAGGATCTCACTTCCCATTATCCTCCTATTATGGTTTGTTGAAAATGGGATTCATACATTAAAGTATATAGCTTGTGCTATGTGAGAGTAATGTTGATGTATTACCTAACGAGTTTCTTATTAGGTCAAATTCAAACTTACATAAGTGTTACTTCATTCATTTAATTTTTGGGTCTCATATCATATGAATACTAGTGTAGAATCCATTAATTAACTATGCCTTATTCACTGGCCCCAATCTTGCATTGCTTACATAAGCTTATCCTTAGCACATGCCCCAAATCACACTTAACAAAAATGATATTTTCATGAGCTTCCCATGTCTCAAATTTTCCCCTCTTCTCTATATTCTACAACTCTAATCAAGTATCATGAAACTCCTTACAAGCCTATAGTTGCTTTTCCTATGAGGAAATTAATATAGTTATCAATCTCAAAGGATCAACTAGTATCACCATTCGCGGGACATCTCACAAATTATAAATCTCTCTCTAATATCTTTGTAGCTTCATATATAGGAATTGTCTCTTGATAGCCCCTCACTCCTACTTCATCAATGCATCATCTCAATCAACAAAATCCTTCTTGCTCAAAAATAATTTTATCATGAACCCTCTCCATTATCTAGTTCTATTGTATCCAATAGTCTACAAATCATAAAGAGGTGCGAATTGGACAAAACGCTTAAATAAATGGTTCAAATCAATTGATATCAATCTAATGAACATCATTGGATCCAAACTTTCCGTTGAATCAAATAAGAGCCTCTCAATCAATGATAAAATTTACAATTGAAGTCACATAGTCAACATCACAAATTCCATCACAACATTATTAGCAAAATTAGTTCATGGATGTCTAACACTTAAATGCATGAAATCATGCCTACCATGAATGATTTATAACTTGGTGTAACAGATCAATCATCTTAGAATGATCTAGACATGTCAAGGGAGACTAACATAATTCCTCTACAATATGCATCTATGTATCTATGGCTCCCAACTTGGGATAAACTCTCCTATTAGATCACCCTAATTGCCATCCCCCTATGCAACATGATACAAAGAAGATGGTGTGTAGTATCCAACTACAACCACCACTCGTATATGCATCCTACATCATCTTCATCTTCATGCATGTGCTTGAACCCTTCACCCTTGACATTGAAAACCATGTCATTGTTGAGAATCAAGGTGTCTCAACCTTTGCAAGTTCCTAGAATATTTATTTATTAATTTATATTTTCCTCTAATTAATTAGAAAATATTTCATGTTATTTTATGTAAATTAGCCTCACATGGGAATGGTGCATGAGAATTAGGGGGGGGGGGGNAAGGGGGTACCATCTACCAAGTGTCAATGCTTTGTAAGATATTACAAGATGAATTCAATTTAAATATATTAGAATATTTGTGATTCCTACTTTGGCGAGATCCAATGGTAACCTATGGTAGATCCTTATAACATGTAAGAGTTAAGAATGGAGGGAGTCATTAGTAATATTGACCAACAATGCAATGCATGTCATAAGCATGATTGATTGTGATGAAAAAAATAGAGTAATATATTTGGGGAAAATATGACATGTGACATGTGTAAGGACATACTATTATATAGTGGATTTGATCCTTGTGGTTTGGGCATTAAATTTTTCCACACTATTTTAGCACCAAATTTGAGAGTGTTTTCAACTCATGGTTTTGGATTCCATCTGGTTGTTTCATGTATTTGACTCCTCTATAAATTAGTGCTTGAAGTAGTTTGAGTATAAGAATTTTCACATTAAAAATTGCTACTGAAATGACATGTCAAAATTCTTTTGAGTTTTTTTTTGGTAAAATACTCTTACAAAGACTTACATTATAAGTGTATTGCAATCTGTTTTAGATTTGATAATACGTTGTGTAGGTTTGGAGAGTGTGGGTTATCTCTTGAAAGGCTTTTCCCCATATAAATCATTATGATATCATTATTTTTATTTTTGAATGTGTAAATCTTCTCTTTTTATAATGCGTTTGGATCACTTTTTTAAGT